>JAOVVA010000027.1:12286460-12298941 GCA_028565275.1 Leiocassis micropogon | reverse complement strand
TATATATAAAATTTATTTTTTGGGTTTGGATTGTCTACACACACCTTTATAAATCAATTTTGAAAGAGATGTTATGTAGTGTAGTGAAGAGTATGTCTGGCATAGGATTAACATAATCATTTACTGTGTTGAAAAGTGTGTCGAGTGTGTAGGTGTGTGCCTGCCTTTTGGTGTTTGTACAAGTGCAGTTAGAATGAATGGGGTTTACTATAATCTGACCTTCAGTTTATGTATTTTCAGAAGAGTACAACTAACCACTCTCTCTCTCTCTCTCTCTCTCTCTCTCTCTAACTTTCACTCACAAATGCACTCTCTCACACAGACACACTTCGGACTTACGGGGAGTTTACCCTGTGCTTGTTGCTCACACACAGGCCTGGCTGTCTGTAATGAAATTCCCAGTTGGTGTCAGGGCACATAAAGCCAGACGGAATGAAATTCACCTGGTGGAATACCAACCTTTCATCTTAGAGCTTCACTTAAGCCTGCTGCCTTTTGTGTGTGTGTGTGTGTGTGTGTGTGTGTGTGTGTGTGCGTGTGTGTGTGTGTGTGTGTAAAAATATATGGCCTGGTTCTGGGAGGCCTGCAGATGTTCCTTTCCAGTTATTGATGGATTTCGACTCAGTAGCTCCCTGTGTGTCTCTGCATAACGGAATGTTATTGTATAATGAAGCATTATAACCCAGGTATGTTGTCAAGAAACTGTGTGCGTGTGTGTGTGTGTGTGTGTGTATGTGTGTGGGAGGGAGGGAAAGACAGAGTGCATGGGATAAAAGGACTTATTCAGGATGTATTTATGTATAAGAATAAAACACACACAATGTGTTATACTTTAAATGTATTATATTTATATAAATTAGTATATATACAGTACTAGGAGGTTTATTGTACCAAATATTATATTCTATTTAAATATACTTAAAATAGTGTATGCCTAGGACAAAAGTGCAGTTGTTTCCACCATAACACCATATTTCCACATATATATGCTTTATTCTTTTCATTATGAATTAATGCAAAAAAGTGGCTTTCTACTGTGCTGAAAGGCAAATTATTCAAACTTAACTCTCGATCTCTCTCTCTCTCGCTATATGTGTGTGTGTGTGTGCAAAATTAAAAAACACAATAAAATAAATATAAATAAATATGTGTAAACACACACACATTATAAACTACTGCAAGTCAGTTAGGACATCTACTTTATGCAACAATTGTTTTATGAAAAGATAATTTCACTTGTAATTCACAATTCCCAAAATCAACATAAATTAGCAGAGACCTCCACAAGTCTAGTTCATCCTTGGAAACAATTTACAAATGCATTTTACATTCATCTGTACATTCAACAATAGTTTGCAAGTATAAACATTATGGGACTACATACTGTAGCGATCATACCGCTTAGTAAGGAGACACATGTTGTTACAAAATGTAGAAATCTCTCCCAGAACAACAGCAAAGGCCCCTGTGAAGACACTGGAGGACACAGGTACAACAGTCTCAACAGGGTATCAACAATAAAACATTTCACAAATCTGAAAGGCTGCTCACCAAGGAAGAAGCCACTGCTCCAAAAAAAAACACAAAAAAGAAAAAGGCCAGAGTATGGTTTGCAGCTGCACATGGGGACAAAGCCTGTGATTTTAGAAAAAATGCCCTCTGCTCTGATGAAACAAAAAATTGACCATCATTTTCTGGAGGAAAAGGGGAGGCTTGCAAGCCAAAGAACTCCATTCATCCATGAGGCACGGGGGATAACAGCATCATGTTGTGTGAGTGCTTTACTCCAGGAGGAACTGGTATACATCAAAATAAATGGCATAGTTAGAAAGGAAAATTAAGTAGATATATTGAAGCAACATTTCAAGACATCAGCCAGAAAGTTAAAGCTTGGTCACAAATGGGTTTTCAAATGAACAATGACCTTAAGCATACTTCCAAAGTGGTGGCAAAATGGCTTAAGGACAATAAAGTCAAGCTATTGGATGGCCTTGACCTCAATCCAATTGAAAATTTGTGGGCAGACCTGAAACAGCATATTCAAGCAAGAAAGCCTACAAACCTGCCTCACTTACACAAGTCTAAAGTGAGGAAAGGGGTAAAATTCAAGCAACTTACTGTATTTTGTAAAAGTTTTATCCAAGTTAAACAAGTTAAAGGCAATAGTTCCAAACACTAAATGTATACAATCTTCTGATCTACTAGGAATGTGATGAAAGAAATAGAAGCTAAGATAAATATTTATCTCTACTATTATTCCAATATTTCAATTTCTTTAAAATAAAGTCGTGGTTTTAATTGACTTAAGACTGGGAAAGTTTTTTTTTTTTTTTTAATTGCATCCTTAAGCACTTTGCAGCCTGTCCCAGTAAAACTTTTTAATTGCATTTTTACATTAACTAAAAAAAAATATTATGAACCACAATCCTTATATACAGTACGTCAGAAAGACCACCTTCTCATATGCCGGCTCTGGCACAACCAGCTAATAAATCGTGGATCCTGTAATTGTGTGGGAGCAGAACAAAGTACTAAGCAGTAAATTTCCCATGCATTTCCATTTAGATTGTGGAATATTTCATCACTATCACTGCTTACAGGCACATAGCTCTTCACTTTGCTTGACTTAAATGTACAAATTCTGTCAGGAGCAGGGCAGGGCAGTTTGTTTTTACATATTTATACCACAACATAATTTAATTCTTGAGTCTGACCAGTCAGAATCTGTTAATTAATTTTCTAGAACAGAGGCTTGAATAATTGTGCCGGCTTTATACTAATGCATTCATTGTGCCCTGGCTGTGCCAGGTTTATATAAATGTGCTTAATTTGAACATTATTGTTTCCATAGTAACAGATAATTCAAAGACATTTGTATGATGAACCAAGTAGTTAAGTAGTTGTTAAGTTGTGTGAGATATAGTTTTTTGTAATGCGACTTTTGTTTAGCAATTTGTATAAATCTTTACCATTTTTTTTAATGTATGTACAGTATTTGACTTTTAAGATAAAGAAAAAAGCCAAGGTCATAACTGTTTATACTTTGTTACAGTATGAAGTACATTATAACATGAATTAACGTGACATCCCAAAATGTTAAACATATGTATGATGTATGATGTGTTCTTCTTCAATTGTTATACATAAGGAAGCACTGGTAAGTAGTATAATTCTGATGCTTATTTTTATGATCCAAAAGCTTGCAGTGTACATACAGACAGCATCTATTTGGCACACTAGATTACATTTTAACTGACCTTCAGTTTTATTCCCAGTGTACCACACTCACTTGATAAATCTATTCATTTATTTTAAAAATGGGACAATCCCATCCACAGCTACTATTTATTAAAGAGATTTTTTAAAATCAACATTACCAACATGCATCAATGACTTAAAACACACTTATATAAAATGCTAAACACAAATGAAAACCATAGCAAATATATCATTTGAACTTGCTTCAGGGCATCACTCGATCACTTCCTCATACACTAGTCACTTGTTATAATATGATCACTGTTTTGTAAAGGAACAGAGGGCAGCCTGAGTTACTCAGGAGATGCAATTGCAGGTAATTGAACACATTAACTTCAAAACAAATCAAACTTAAGTAGATCAAGAACAGAAGTCCAACCAGAGGCAAAGGTCTGTCAGTTTGCAAGAGATGTAAATTGGGCTAGACAGAGTTCAACATCAAAATAACAAGAAGGGTCAGACACAAATAACAATGAAAGAACAAAAGGCTTAATAATGTGCTGTATGGAATTACATAGGGTATACTTCACAGCATAGTCCTATTTATGTGTTGCTGAAATTGTATAATGGAGTTCAGGTGTGCTTTTTTTGCTACACAGGTGACCATGACTGAGTGTGTTGGGAGTTGTAATCTTCTGAAGCTAAATTTATAGGCTGAGTTGCGGTGTAAGTGTTTGGCACTGGTTTTGGGGCCAGATCTAACAACGTGCTATGATTTTTTTTAACACGCATTTAATGTTTTTTTTGTCTAATATGTAGCATATTTATTATGGAATTGTCCATCATAGCCTTTAATTTGTTTATAATTCATAAAACTTTGTCAGAACACAAACAACGAATTCATTGTTGCAAAAGGTGCATTGTTTGCCCTTTTATAATAAAAAAAAATTGGATCAAAAGGAAAAAGATTAAAGAAGGTATTTAAAAGTTGATTAGTTTTTCATTGTTTTCATTTTTATTAAATGTAGACTTTTTATTAAACATAGACTAGAAATGAGATATTCATGAATTCAAGTATGATAAATGCCCACTGCTGTACCTTTTAGAGTTTTTAATAGTTAAACTGCAATCAACATATGTTGAAATATTTTTGGGTGATTTAAATATTTTTTTAAGTTTTAGTTTTGTCTTCCTTTACAATAATCTTCTTGTTGCTTAAAAATATATAAATAAATAAATACATTAGCAGCAGTATATCAGAAAGCTTATGAGACTGATGCTCTTGGTTGCAGGTCGGAGAGTTGGGGGTTCGAGCCCTGCCACTGCTACTGAAGGTTGCCCCTGTTGGGCCCTTTATGCACATATACAGTATAATAAGTGGTCAAATCTGGTTTAAATTCTTGCTATTACTATGTAGCCGACAGGCAAGGTGAATGAACCATGGAGGTATATTAGGTTTTTATGGAAAGTTAATGTACTATGTACTGTGTAGAAACCTCTTGCTGTACACTTGTTATTAAAGTAGTGCCCTTGTTCAGGGGTTAGCAAAGAATTTGGTATTCAGCCTTGCATAAAAAAGGTAGTTAGTTTTGTAGCTCACCTACTAAAGCAGTGCAGTGAGTCATAAATCATGAATGTGATGGCGGAAGCTCATGCTTACTTCAGTTAACTAGCAGTAATGAACAGTGTTGGGTTAGAGTACTTAGATTACTATTTTGATGTAATGAGTAATCTAACGCGTTAAGTCCGCCAGTTAAGTACTCAGTTATTTAGTTACTTTTTAAAAAATATAATCCATTATTCAGACAATTTATGTAATCTGTGAGCCAGACAGCAGTCATTCCCAATCCGTTAGTGTGTGTGTGTGTGTGTGTGTGTGTGTGTGTGTGTGTGTGTGTGTGTGTGAGAAAGTCGTCCTACAAGCCCCACCCCTGATAACCCACCGAAAGATGGAAACCTAATCACAGCGCCAAACTTGTGGTAAATCATGATGAACCATACTTACGGCCACCGTGCGAAACCGCGTAGGTGAGTTAGGGGTATTAGTAGTTAACAGATTATGGGCCACACTTCGCTGAATGATGATGGTAGTATAATTAAAAAGGTCTTGACTAAAACAACATGCATGAGGAATCACAAAGGAGTTTTAATTTTCTGGAAAAGTACTCTAACTAGTTACTTTAATCAGAAAGTAATGCTGTAATGTAACTGATTACTTTTTAAAGAAAGTAATTTTGTAATGTAATTAGTTACTTTAAAAAGTAACGTCCCCCAACGCTGGTAATGAAAGACTGAAATACAAATTTGATAGCAACGAAAAAGGTGTTACACTATAAGGAGATACAGTGTTGTTTATGATGACATAATGTTAGCAGACATGTTTTCTTGCTGAAAGTGCTTCCGGGATTGAATGTGAATTGTGGGTTCAATTTCACTTTTGAGTATAATAACAGCCATGGAGATGCAGAGCATGCTCAGTGCCAGTCTCAAGCCTGGAAAAATGAGTGCCTTGTTGCAAGAAGGCTATCCTGCATAAAACCTGTGAATGGGGGAAAACGATAAAAAATAAAATTAGGAGTTTATCAATCTGACAAACTTTAATGTATGCTCTTCTTGAGACAAACTTTTCTGTATACCCATCCAATTTATTTAAGATTGTTTATTACTTTTGTAATTAATCTAAAATAATGTATAAAAAAAGACAAAATAGAACTAAAATAACTTTTTGGAAAACATAATTATTTTTAAAGCAAAAAAAACCCAAAAACAATCACAATATAATTTTGTATGGTTTTGTTTTGTTTTCTGATTTACCCATTCCCTGGGTTCCTGTTACCCCTCATTAATTTGTTGCAATTAAACCTTTTATGTTTCTCTGTGTTCCTGTATCCCATGTAGGTTCTGCATCTTTGTCAACAATAAAACCCAACTTTGGCATGTAAAAACCACCCTTGTTTTTGAATTATGAATTACCTCAGTATCTGTGTCCTGACCCCAGTCCGGGAGCTATTCCTCAGAGTGTGCTAATAAAGTCCAGGTTTATTTGTAATAGTCTTGCTTTATTTAACCAGTCCACTCCAGGCTGTGTGTGTTCCATGAATAAAACCCATTTACAATCTGCTACTGCAATTCAAGACAGTAGTTCATGCAGCTACACACAATATGAAAGCGGCAGTGAATGTCGATTGCACATGGATCCATATTTCAGCCATTAAACATAAGAATTAATGCTTTTTTCCTCCCTCACCTGCAAGTGGGAATGGCTCATTAAATTGTGAGTAGGATGAATAAAGAATAAGAAAAAGCTAAATCTTAGCCATTAATTAAACCAGATGGGTAGAAAAGCCAACAGGCTTAATGTCTAAAAATAATATTTAAACCATGTTACATACTGTATTTAAAGGTATTATAAGCAAAACTAATAAACATTTCTTTTTCAGAAGAAACTAAAGCACCTTTTTTTTTCACACAACTTTTTTAGAGGAACTAAAAATGGACTTGAACATAAGAAGATTCCCGCACAGAGTGTACTTTCCACTTCTGTTAACTAATGGGAATTTATCCTTTAACTTTAAAATTCTTGGTGTCCTAAATCTTTAATATTTTTAGATTTAGATTTATTATATTAATTAAAAATCCCTAAGGTTTAGTAGTCTGCAAAATCTAAAATTATATAATAATAAACCAGGTATCAAAATAGGAGCAGGAGCAATACAGATGAAAATATATGCTTACATTAGAAAGAGCAAATATGAGACTTATTGAAATACATCCAGAACATCAATATCAGTGTCAAAAACAGGCCGAGTTCAACTGTGTGGGATACATAAAACTAGATTCACAAAGCAAGGAGACAAGATCAAAGGCAAAACCAGAATAACTAAAAAAAAACAGAATAAGAAGAAACAATGAAAGGCTTGCAGATTAGGTGAAAGGTCCATCGGACAATACTTTGCAGATTGTATGATTTTGGAGTCTGTTTAATAGTGTGTGCGGTGATTGGAATCAATAGTGTCCACTCATTAGTCAGGGGAGCTGGGATTTTGAAAGGTGGAGGCTGTGGTGTCTTTGTTTGCAGTAAGGGAAATAAAGTCTGTTGCTGTTTCTGACAAAATCTCCTTTTAAAGTGTTCAGTCCAAGAACAGATTTTTCTCTTGGGCCTACCTCAAGCTTGGGCTTATCTCAAGCTTGGGCTTATCTCAAGCTTGGGCATTCTGGGTAACGTGTGTGGAATTTGTCCATTGAAAATGTCCCTGCTGGCGTGCATCATCTTTCTCTAGTCTGTATTCCTCTCCTTTAATAATATACTGAATTTTTCATATTTGTGGTGTGAATTGATGACTTGACAATATAGTCCCTTCATATCAAGGGATGCTGGGTATTATTGGGACGGTCATCAATTATAGTTAATGATCTGTTGCTTTCCTGTTCATTTCAAGTGATCGATTATGAAAAATGCCAATTGATTGTATTTGTTAAAAGACACCTTGTGTTGCATGCATCTTTTTTCTGTATACCTGGCCAACTGCTGGGAAGCAGAAACATGCAGAGGAACCTGCATGGGTATAATGCCAATAACTGCGCAAGCTCACAGCACAATTATGTAAAATGTATGACGTATGATGTATCTCAAGGTGACTTGAGATTAAGATTTTCCTGAAAAAAGGGCTACTCCCATATGTGGCTGTACTTTTTTTTAAGGAAAAATGGCAAAAGTAATCCACCAACAAAGGAAAATCTTAAAATGAAGAGCATGGTATGCAAAATCTGTCACAAGGAGTATGATGGTAGAATGACAATGTAACATTACTTCTCCTTTGACTCTGTTTCCGGTTTTTAACATTAATATGTTATGTAATGGATGTGTACTGTATGTGAGTAATCAAAAAGCGTGTAATCTACACAGTGTAGTATAGTGAATGGTGGTAAGATTAATTTCCAGGAAACATGAGTAGAGCAAGAAGTGTTGTACTGTGCCGTTAAACTGATTATTAATCAATCATGGATTGGTTTACTCAAACCAGTGACTGATTATAGGATGGTTACCAACTCCCATCACCAGTGCTACGGGTGACGCAGTACATCTCCTGCCTGTGGGCTTTGGGTGACTGGTTTAATCAGGACAAATAGACAGCAAGGGGCTATACAGCACTAGTGTGGTGATTCCAGCTTGTAAATTGTCCAGTGATGCATTGTAGAACTGATGTAGCGATGTCTGAGCTTTCTCTATCTCTGTTTTATATAAATAAATGCCTGTTTCTGCTTTATGAATTACCTCAGTGTCTGTGTTCTGACCCCAGTCTGGGAGGTATTTCACAGAGTGTTCTAATAAAATGTTAGATTTCTTTGCCTTGCCTTTAGCTTAACAATTCATTCCATGCTCAGTGTGTTTCATGAATAAAATCCAGTTACAATCTGCTTCTGCTAATTCAAGACATTTCATGTGGCTGCACAATGTATGGAAGCAGCAGTGAATGTCGACTGATCCATATTTCAGCCATTAAAGGAAAATAAGAGGATTTTTTTTCTCACCTGCATGTGAGAATGTCTCATTAAATTTGAGTTGTATGAATCTCACAATCTAAGTTGTTAATTAAGCCAGAATGTTAGAAGTATTTTTAAAAAAGTACCGTTACATACTTAAGTTTATTGTATATAAAACTAATATCACTTAACTTGTCTTTTATTTGTATAAAATATTCTGACTTCTTTAGAGGAACTAACAATGAACCTGAACAAAAGGTCTCTCTCTCCTCACAATGTACTTTCCCCTAACATTAAGTAGTAAGCGGTAATCCATTAAAAATATTTTAAAACCATTATTTAGGTTGAAATGTGACTACATTGAGCTGCTGAGTGGAGTTTGTTGTCATGTCCTGCATAGACATGACACAAAACACCAAAGATAGCTGGTTGTCTTATTAGATAAGAGTTTGAATCCAATATTTTCCAATATTTCAATAGTACAATTAAACTATTAGGTTTTCACACTGTAGCTGCATTCAGAATTTTAATAATTTCGTTTGAATAAAAGTCCAGAACTTGGTTCATGGCTCAAAAAAAAAAAAAAACATGTAACTTCATATAGCATTCACATAACATAAGGTGTTAGGTTAGCATTTTACACACTCAGTTCTCGATTAAATAAATAATGTGAATATCTTTAACATGGAGGTGGGTAAACCAGGCATGAAAATCTTCATTCAGTTGATTTGTAATATTGCTAGCATTCTGTGAGCTGAGAAAAAATACCCATCTCTTTATTTAAACTAGTTAAATATGGGGAGATGGAATTGCCAGAGAATCAGAATCCCCCTGGAACATTAAACAGAATGAGCGCATGCCATGTGGTGCATGGGGCACGTTAAACAATGTGGCTTCCAGCAACCTTTTGATTTCCTGCAGTTATCACCAGTGCAAGTGTGCTGAGGATGGAATGATTAAAAAGGGTTCTATTGGAGAAAAGTTTTTTTATGATCACAGAAGCTCATTAATAATGGAAAGAATGAATGTGAACTAGTTCACTCCTTGAAACTGTGAATTCAAAATCATAAAGCAAGAACGTGAAATTTAATTTGTCTAAACTGAACTTTGAGCTAGCTCTAGTAAAGTGTGCACATCACTGTTGAAATGTAATTCTAGTTAAACTTTGTTCAAATGTGAATTAGCTTAAGTTTAAGACTTCATGTGTCACATATACATTATTGCACAGTTGACTTGCACCACCAGCCAGTTACCCAGAGCCCTAACCAACGCCAATCCCGTTCTATTGTTCTGTTTATTTTTCTAAAATTTAATCACAAACTATATCTACAAAGGATTGTCCAAATTTGGAACTAAGCAGAGCTTAACATACTTATTTAACATAACTTAGTCTGTGTTAAAAATAATAATAATAATAAAAAATAAATAAACATGTTAAATGGGCATTGGTGGCTCAGTGGTGGGTTTCTCACCTGCCATGCAAAAGACCCAGCCAATGGATGCAGTGCGGGTCCCAAGCCTGGATAAAAATGGGAGGGTTATGTCAGGAAGGGCATCCAGCATAAAACCTGTGCCAAGTTGTTGTACGGATTGGATGGTCCGCTGTGGCGACCCAGTAATGGGAGCAGCCGAAAGAACAACAACATGTTGAACATGGTTTGTTACAAATGATTATGCTGCTTGTGGATGCGTCAGTTCAATGTGTCATGAGTGAATCACTACAGGGCAAAGCTTTCTTTAGTATCATGAAGCGTCTCCTGCTTCTCTGAATGCCTCAGGACAGCTCACTAGTTCTATGAAGACAGCTCAGAGTACCAGGAGAGACTCTATAAGCCAAGCCCTTTTTGCAACATTTTTGGGGGAATTTTCCCCTGCCATTCTCCTGTATGATGTTATATTTCCAGAAAAAAGGTTAAGTTCATGCTATCTAGGCTTACAGGTAAATCATGTGGGTTGGCCATTGTTCTTTATTGACTGGTTGTCAATTTTTATTTATGTAAATTTGTATTACCTGATTGTCTGCTTGGCAAATTGTGTTCTGACAGCAACCTGACACTATTGACTAAACCTATGACCTATGATAAACCATGAGTTCTTCATATCAAGCCATGCACCATAAATCATAGTCAAATCTGTTTTCAGTAACAGCTTTATCCTGGTTAGCCAGACTTTATCCCAGACCACTAGGTGACAAGTCAGGGGCACACTATTGATGGGGCATCAGACTGTCTCAGAGCATCTTGCACACACTCACATATTAAACGGTATCATAACCAATCCACTATTTACTCCAAATAATGCCATCCTACTACTTTGCTTTTAGGTCGGAGAAACACACATACCTAGAGTACATGTGAAAGCTAAGAATCGATCTTGGGAAGCAGCAACACTACCAAATGTGACACTGAGCCACCCCAAATCCAATCAAACCAGGTTAACATGGCAAATATTGGAAATCGCTAGACCACAGGAACCTACGATAAATGTTACGGTACATAACACACACCTAGGTATTGATGGTAAAAATCTAACACGGCTATGATCTAAATGTACTCTCTATGGACAAGGTAAAAATCTTTACACCTTTAATTATTCAACTGTAGCACACCTCACGTACAGTATTTGGGTCTCCTGTTAATGCTTCCACTGTCTATGACCCTTGTACCTATAGGCATCACTTTACAAGTTTATCCTTCAATAGATTTTTACATAAAAATAATTTTCATGAGCACTTCATTGTCCCAGCCAATGTCCTGGAAAATTCTGGTCTAAGCATACATGCACAGTAATAGCAAAATGGGCTGGTGCACTATCCTGCATAAAAATAAGGTTGCCAATGTTCGATGGCCATTTAATATTTCCTAGTTAATTTTCACCCACCCTGTAGAACTTAAATAAGATTGCTTTAAATGATCTTGGCATTTGCATGTGCTTACAAATGGCTCCAAGACACATTTCTGATTTGTGCTAAACTGTCATTCTTTTTTGCAGATCTGCTAATTGGATTTTCCCACTGTAATGTGTGTTCATCAATCCAATCAGTAGAACAAAAAAAGCTGGACTCCACAGCATCTGTGTAAGTGAGTCTCCCAGTATTAAGTACATCCAGTCCAACATCTATCGGAAACCATAGAAGAGTGGTATCCACTTACTCAAAATTTACCTTTACAGTGATTAACTCTGGCACAGTAGTATTCTTCAGAGACCAAACCACCCCAAATCCCCCTCTGGAAGTGCAGCATGGCATACTATATGTCCATCAGTATTGAGAGCTCTTTTGCTTTCTGCTGGAGAGCACATAGCCACACCAGTGGTCTTCGTCATCTTCTCTGAGCCAGGGAGCCTGCCCAGCTCAGTTGTGTTGCTTGCTCATGTCTCCCACTCTCCCTTCAGTGAGCCATATGTGATCTCACCTCTCTCTCTCTCCTGTGCACTCTTCCGGCATCACACCAGATGGTGAGGCGGCTGCCTGCAAAGTCCGACGACCTCACTGAAGTTGTCCTCCTCTACACATCTCGATGTGTATCTCGCATTCTGTCAGGAATGTAGATGCAGATGTTAAGACAAATTAATGTCATATGAACAAATAAAGTTTTATAATTATCGAGAAAGCAGTAGATCAAAAAACAATGAACAGAATAATAAAGAAACTTAACAAAACTGACTAACTAACCACGGGGGCTAAAATAATGATTCTAATCAGGGGACTCAAGTGCAGGTGAAATTCAATTCAATTCAATTCAATTTTATTTATATAGCACTTTTAACAATGGTCATTGTCTCAAAGCAGCTTCACAAA
>JAOVVA010000027.1:12273046-12286360 GCA_028565275.1 Leiocassis micropogon | reverse complement strand
ATATAATGAGGAATTAATAATGTTTAGAAGTGGCTCTCCAACCATATGCATCACTTCTTTTAAAAATCTGGTTGGGAATGGATCCAACGAGCACGTTGTTGATTTAGCTGAGGTGATAAGTTTATACAGCTCTTCCTGTCCTATACCTGTAAAGCACTGAAAATCTAAATGTGAAGCTTTAGGCTGAACTGGATCATGAGATGCTATTAGGGGTTGAACCTCCATTATTTTCTTCCTGATACTATCGGTTTTTTCATTAACGAAGTCCATAAAGTCTTCACTTCTAAGCTGTGATGGGATACTCTCTGCGGGCATCTTAGGTTTTGTTAGGCAAGCCACTGTACTAAATAAGAACCAGAAGAAATCAATTGACATGAATCTACTGCAGTGCTATCTGGGAAACGAAGTCCAAACACAAACATAAAACACAAAGGTGCCCTCCAGGGGTTGTCCCTGGCAACTTGTTTGTCCAGTTCATTTCATGAGTCCTTGATCAAATTGGGATCTGGGTGGTTTGGAGGCTGGGTCTGCATTTTTTTTGCTGTTTGCGAGCTGGGCCAGTGCATGGTGGGAGTTCTGGGTGTTCTGGTGCCATTCTATTGTGGCCAGCATTAATATTTTATGGCAATTTGTTCTGCATTGCCTTTTCTGTGGGATTGAACCAGATGTGCTGATATACTATATGTATTTAGGAAAAATTCAGCTATAATAATATGGTAGTGGGTATAAGAGTTCTACATACAAATTATACATATATAATTTATATGGAGCATTCATGTGTTTGTTAACACAGGGCCTAAGAAAGACGTACAGTAAGCAATGATCATAGAGAAACAATTGTTGTGGCACATCAATTTGGAAAGGGATATAAAAACGTTTTCAAACAATTGGAAGTTCAATTGTCAACAGTGAGAAAGATTATTCACAAGAGGAAAGCATTTAAGACAGTTTCCAGTCTTCCCAGGAGTGGACACCCCAGGACTTTCACCCCAAGGTCAGATGAGTGCAAGCAATGATGAGTGGGCCCAAGCACCTGTACCATCACTACCTGGACGAACCACACAACCTGCGTGCCTTTTGAGCATGTTAAGACCTCTAAAAAGACAACGCCATCCGGGTTGACCTATGAACCACCACACAAACTGATCTGAACATGCTAAGACTTTTAAAAAGCCCTGGATGCTGATGTCACTGAATATGGCTGAAAATACAACTTGTGTAACTTTTGAGCATGTTAAGACCTCCAAAAAGATGATGTCACTCAATGCGACCCGTGTTTGTTGGCGATTGTAATGGCGTAGTATTAGTGTGTAGGATGTGTGTAGTGTGTGTATGTGTAGGATGTGTAGGATGTGTGTGTGTGTGTGTGTGTGTGTGTGTGTATGTGTGTGTGTTTTTAATAGTGCTGATACCATAAATGTGCGTTTTGCAAATTTCCCAAAATAGCTGATCTCCTGTTTAGTTGAGCCCATGACATGCATAGTGAAAATTGTTCAGCACGATGAGATCTAGAAGTGTACAGAGTTTGACATGTATACATGTGTATGAGCTATGCGGCAAATTGAGTTTTTGAGCATGTTAAGACCTCCAAAAAGGCCGGCCCAAAAAAAAAAAAAAAAAAAGTGAAGATGTTTGGCCCAGTGCTAGGATTTTGTGAAAACCAAACAGCAATGCAGCAGAAACTTCTTATACCCACTGTCAAATCTGTAGTTGGTAGGATCATGATTAGAGGAGCAAGACCTGGGCACCTAGCAGTCACTTAATCGACCATGAACTCCTCTGAGCATTCCTCTGAGTATTCTAGAGGCAAATGTGAGGCCATCTGTCTAAAACTAAAGCTTGGTCATGCGACAGGACAATGATCCGCAGCACACAAGTAAATCTATATCAGAATAGCTAAAGATTGCTCTTAATAGTTTAAGAGTGCTATGCATAAACAAATGCCCAAAAACCTCAATGAGCTGAATGTTATAAAGAAGAATGAGCCAAAATTTTCTCCACAAGTATATGAGAGACTGATACAGTCTTATAGGAAACGATTACTAAAAGTAGATCTGCAAGCTACTGAATTATGTTAAATGAATAGTGGGACTGTCAAAAAACATATACTGTATATTGTTTTTCATCTGAGATTGCATTTGCCTAATATGAAGAGCCACTATGATCAGATGATTCTTACTATGTTTTTATACAAAACAACTTTTACACATAACTGTATAACATGAAACAAACTGTACTGCATTGTCTCAAAAATATCCCTTGTAAAAATATATGTAACTATATAAATGCAAAATTAAAACGGCTATACTCTTTTCCTGGATATGATGATTTCTAACAGAACGCTAAGGCCAGCTTGTTTAAATAGGAATGTATTCATACAGTATATACCTTGTTGTCATGTAATGTATATTGATAAAGAAAAAAACATGACAAATCACCTACAAATACAAACTGGTGGAATTTACATTTGTTATCACATTAAATAGAACTAAAAAGCAATTAAAAAATAATTAAAGTAATGATACGTTTCAAATCTTCAACTTGATTAATACACCTATAGAATTCACTATACACATTTACTATGAAATGTAATTTTTCCTCTGAAGTGAAATAAAATTATGATGTTATATGCCATTTTATGCATTTATCCATGAGTCATTTCTTAAATAAATAGTAAATAAATTGCTCCATAATTTCCAGTAGATTTATTTCTGAATTCCTTTGTTAGAGAACAGTGCTTAATGTTTTTTTTTTTTTTTTTTTTTTTTTTAATACCTCGGTGTAAACTGCTTCTATTTAAGTTAATTAAAATACAACATAATTGTCTATTGACATTCCACATACTTGAAAAAAAAAAGACACAACACTATAAGGAAATGAAAAAATGCCTTTAGGAGCTAGAAACTCTCATAACGATTAATTAGAGAAACTCTAGTCACTGGAGGGTTAACCATATGTAGCAAAATGCTGCACAGACTAAAGCACAATCGCTCTGTGTTAACTGTAAAAAGTTTGAGTTACATACATGTTAGTTAGATATTATTCCTGGGCTTGGGTTAAGGAACGGCTGGCTGCCACAGCTGAGGCTTTACCTCAATTACTAGCACAATAATCCATCACACATATTAGTTTAAAAAAATGTGTTCTTGAACTTATGCACAATTTTTGGTTAAAAAATGTGCCATTAACTTTGTGTTTTTTTTTTTTTTTTTTTTTTATACATGTATACACTTTAATGGCAGCATTGTGACTTAGTGGTTAGCACTATCGCCTTGCACCTCAAGGTTCTGGGTTTGATTCCCGCCTCGGGGTTTGTGTGCATGAAGTTTGCATGTTATCTCTTATGCTTGGATGGTTTCCTCCAAGTACTCTAGTTTCCTCAAACAGTCCAAAGACATGCAGATTAGGCTAATTAGCGTTCCCAAATTGGTCATGGTGTGTGAATGAGTATGTGTATGTGTGCCCTGCGATGGATTGGCACCTCATTCAGGGTGTACCATGCCTCGTGCCCTAAGTCTCTTGGAATAGGCTCCAGGCCCTCCGCGACCCTGGATACAGGATAAAGTGGTGTAGACAATGAGAGACTAAGCATACACTTTTTCTGTTACAAATACAAATTATTACCTTAGATGGAGGAGAAACAATATATAGTAACTCCACTGACCTTCATTTCAACAAAAAAAAAACGACAACAATTACCATTTTGGAAAAAATAACAAAGTTAAAATGGTCTTGAAAAGATTTTTTGTATTTTTATATATAGTGGAATTCCAAGGCAGATTAGACTATGAAACAACTAAATAAATTATCCATTTCAGACCCCATCCATGGACACCAGTCTACAAAATTCAGGTGTCAGGGTTGTCCTCTTGCAGTGACATGGAAAATAACCCAAACTACATACACCCAGTTTCCTTTTTCTCCAAAAGAACTCACACCAGCTGATCATAACAATGACATGGGAAACAGAGACCTGATTGCAGCAAAATTGGCACTGGAAAGATGGAGACACTGGCTCAAGGGGTCTGTGCACCTATTTATCTCACTAATTATGAGAACCCTAAATCTCAGACATTTGCTAATTGACTTAACTCTTACCAAACTAAATGAGCCCTGCTCTTCATCCAGTTCCAGTTTTCAGTCTCATTTTAACCAGACCCAAAAATGGTAATTCATAAGCTCTCTTCATCATTTACCCACATATACCACAAGAACTAAGTGAAGAAGCTGAGTCATTCTTTATCGTTCCAACAACGGGATCTGGATGAAAAAAAATCACCTGTGCAAATCACCTCCAATTCCTAAGCACATGCTCCCAAAGTAAAAATTATCTATCCCCTAACCAACAGAGCAAACAAATAGGGTATGCTGCCATTGAACAAACAGGCATCCATGAAATCCATAACAAATAATGATGGCCAACATGTTTCTTGACATCTACTTTCCGTTTATTTCATCTGTTTATTTCCTCTGTATTGTGTACTGTAGGTGCAATTCACCTACATTCATCCCAGGCCAATGGCTTATTGGATCAAGCCAAATAGGCATATTTCTGCAATTCTTTTGTGTCAACAATCAGGAGACTCGAGATCACTTCCTTTTATTGTGTGTGCACAAAACTTATTAAGGGATTTGTCCAACCAATTCACTATTTCCTAGTGTGTCCTCAATTACCAACCTCCCTTGTTCCAATGGAAAGACGATAAAACTGAATCACCTGCGGTAGATAATTGGTTCAAGTGAAGCAAACTGATGGGAAGCTGCTCACCAGTGTCTAGAACAGCCAGCCCAAAGCAATAAGGACTTTTATGACCAGACCAAATTAACAGAAGATCAATCCTGAATTAGTGAAGAAAATTCTTCCACCTGTATTTTGGACCTTACACAATTCTGCGATGTTCAGTATGAGCAATACCACATATTTGTTTGAGCAACCTAGAAACTAAAAACCCCCTTGATCTTTCCAAATTAAGCTGAATGGGGTTTCCCCAACCTCACAACAGGAACCCATGAAGACTGAAGAAAAGCCTTGATTCCCACATCAGGAAAAAGAAAATGTCAATATCTGATCGACTGAGAGGACTATGGTCCCAATGGTACTGGATCCTGGTTCATGATATTCTTGACCCGCTGGTTTTACCCACTCAAGGATCATTTTGTAACCCTTGTCATGCTCTTTGATTACCTTTAGCCTAAATATGTGCCTGTTTTTTTTACACAAACCATCGTTTGGTTTCTGACCATTTGAATTTGGTCTGCAATCTGTCCGCACCTTTTATTTAAAAAAGGGCTAATACATGTTAATCAGAAATAGGAAAACCCATGATCCTGATTACAAACTTTTATTTCTCACCATAGCAGCTCAAAACACACACACACACAGACACATACACGCACACACACATGCACACCCATTGGGAAATATGCTTCCCCGTTTTTAAATGCTTCATAAGTAAAGCACCCTGGGGAGGATGTCTAATCAAAGAAGCAATCAAAGCATCCAGTTTAAAAAAAGCATGAAGAAAAACTAATTGCTAACCCTTCAGTTTAAAAATGCTGCTTCCACAAGGACTGGGGGAGCATACGATTAAAGACATTTTGCTCATTCTTGCTTTAAAAGATAATTTTGCAGTGCATTGTAGGATTACAAACAATTCTGAAGAATAGAGAAATAAAAGGTACTCGTATGAAAGGATTTCAAATGAATTGATTTCTTCAAATTGATTTAATGTTTTCTAGGATTTGAAATGCTCTTTTAAATGTTTGACCATTTCTTCAAAACAATTCTATTGTTACAATTTTATAACAACATATTTTGAGAAACAGAAACCATGCAATCTGCTATTGTCTTAGGAACAATTTAACTGCACCATGCTTATTTAGATGTCGTGGGCAATAAAGAACATCATTATGTCTCAGATCAGGAGTACATTTATATATTTTATTACACTAGCATTTTGGTAAATACGTAAAAAATATTGTACAGTTCAAATTAATAAAGAATATATAACATTGCTCAATTATTTTACCTTACTTTTATGTGCACAGGGCAGGGATAAATTTGCCCAAGCAACTGCCCATTTGCTTTCTTTAGCTGAACTGTCAATAGAGGATGAAAAATAATATTAAAGATTTTGTTTGCTCTTGGGGTTGCATAAATATGATTAATCTTCAATTGCTAAAGATAAACAGAATTAAAATTGCAATATCATCTAAACTCATTACATTATACCCCTATCATGTGACACTGTAACAACTGGTAAACCAAGGTATTCCTAATATGCTATTCAACAATGTGCAGCTTGTGACATTTGCAAACATTGCACATTGGTCAAATGTTTGTCATACAAAGCAAGCTTGGCTAGCAAGCAGGCCTATGCAGCCACATAGATCTATGGGAATAGTCTACGGGAAGCTATCCCACAAGCTAATATGGACTTAAATGTGTTTCTAAAAGAAAGCTACTGTATAAAACATATACTGTAAAACATGTGTATTGGTTTCTTTCTAGCATGCTCCAGAAGCTGCTGACTATGTTCTTTATAATGTCTAATTCAGGTTATGAATTTTGATGATTTTCTTTTTTTCTTTTTTTTTGGGGGGGGGGGGGGGGGGGGTGTCGGACCTGTCGATAGGAAGTAACCTCACATCTTAACAATGCCACCAGAGGCTTGTTCATTGGGCACTATGCATAATCCTCATTTGATGTGCTTACCCTGACAGTGCTTTGGAATAAGATTACTTTGGAATATGAACTCGTTCTGGACTCATAGTACACATGATGTTTATCCACTGCACTATAGTCAAATCTTTATGCTCCCTGGGAAACGGAAGCTTTTTTTTCCTGACTAGTCTCACTAACAAGTGTTTTCTTATGGCCACGCATCTGTTTTAATCCCAATCTTATGAATTATTGTTGCTTTTGTGTGTGGTGAAATGCTTTCACTTTGGATATTAAACATAGCTGTGATTTCTACTGTCATTTTTGTACAGTGCAACTACACCAAGCATTAAAGTGATCACTTAATTCATTCATATATTTCTTTCTGCAAACTTTACCATTCTCCGCCATCCTTCCCGGTTTTAATAATGCATTGGATAGTTCTTAATTCCATTCTAGCAATTATAGCAATATTCTTAGTTGTTTTCTTTGCTTGATCCAGGCCAGTAGCATATTTTCCTAACATAGTTGAAGCTACTCACTGCATTAGTTAGGATTAAAAAAAAAAAAAAAAAGTGTGGTCACCTGAAACAAATTAATCACTGCATTAATTATCCAAATAAATCTCTTAACTGTTAAAGTCATACAAAAAGTGGCTTTTTGACGAGGCATTGTATTAGTTCATGTGTATCAGTTTAGTGTATTAGTTTAGTCTAATTTATGTTTACTTTTCGTGATCTCATTAATTGTTCGTCCCAATAATATTTCAGATAAGAAAGGTTTTGGGGGGGAAGTTTACAGCAGTATGGCTATAAAATCCCCTCTGATGTCTTAGGGCATTTGGAGAGCCACTGCTAAGTAATGAACCGAACACGAGGGTTAAGTGCCTGCTCTTGCGTCTACAAGTCTTCTGCAGTCTCGTTTTCCTCAAGCGTGTCGGTGTCGCGCTCTGGAGTTACAGCACCACAAGCTGTGGACAGCGACCGGCGCTGAAAATCAATCATGCGCGAGCTGGGGGGAAAAAAACCTGTCCTGTGCATCTGGACATTATATTTAATCAAAATCTGAAAAAAGTGCTTAGATATAAACACACAGTCTTCTCATCAAGGTGGTCATTTTGATGAACTTCAACAGCCAGTCATTTCCTTGTACTTAAACTGCAGTGGAGGCATCCCAATTTAACTACAGATACACAGAGAGAGAGAGAGACGGGTGCTTCTGCAAATCTTTTTGGTTGGTGATGGTGGTGCGTGTGTGTGTGTGTGTCGGGGGTGGGGGGGGGGTATGGAGGGTTGGTTGGGGCAAAAATAAGCAAGACATTTCATTTTGCGCCCGACGGAACTTCCTGCGGTGTTACCGACACATCATCCCATGACCACTGCGAGTGATCGCACAGGAATCTACATTTTTTTTCTCCTTTCTTTTTTTTTTTTCCTTTTTTTTTTTTTTTTTACAAACATAAATAGGCTTCGGGCATCCAGGCTCCATCAGTTACAGCTTGGATCTGGTCCTAAGCAAGACCCGAGTTCCCTGCGTCATCAGTTTTTCCGAATAAATTCAATCCCAAATTTGTAGCCTGCAGAACAGTGACTGACTGGTACATCTGGAGAGAGAGAGAGAAAGAGGGAGAGAGAGAGAGAGAGAGAGAGAAAGAGAGAGGGAGAGAGAGATTGTGTGCACCTCAGGGAGGAAGAGGAGACAGAGTCAGAAAGGGAGGAGGAAGAGGAGGAGGAGGAGGAAACAGAAGAGTTCGAGCTCGCATTTGAAATAAAACTCGCTGCTTTCGTCCTGCGCGCGTTTTTACGTTCCAGCATCACCGAACTAAGCCTGGTCTCGTGGACGAGGAGGAGGAGGATCCGGTCCTCTAAGTACCCCAGTACTGTCTAACACTGTTGCTCTGAAGCTCATGGGCGAGAGCGCGGATGGCGTGCTACTACCTGGTGATTAGCTCCACGCACCTCAGCAACGGACACCTCCGGAGTATCAAGGGAGTTTTCCGCGGTCCGCTGTGCGCCAGCGGCGGCGCAGACTCTCCGGTAAAAACGATGCTCTTACTTACACTCTTACACACACTTGCACATGACTTTCTGAAAGAACTGTATACGTGCTGGCACGTGGTAACGTCGCGATCTGTCAGACTGTTGCACCACTTAAGCAATTGTTTCAGTTGATTTGTCCTAAACGCGCAAACCCCAATGCTCCAAATGCGTTTATTAGCATAACGGTACCTTTAATGATCGGCAAGTGGCGCATGCCACCTTCTCTCACTTCACTTTCCCAGCTGCTTTGTCCTCTGTTAGTGTTCGGGTTTGGTGCTGTGTAGTGAGGAAACGCTCTTCTCTATTAAGAGTAAACAAAAGCAAAAGGTTCCTAGAAGATCATTTAAGCTTTCTTAAACATCACACACACACACACACACACACACACACACACACACACACACAGAAATTAGCTTTCACATTTTAAAATGCTTTATGAGCACAACACCCTAGGGAAGAGGATGGCTTTCAAAGAAGCAGTCAAATAAAGCATAAAAAATACTAGAACTTCTGATTTATTTATTTTTTTTATCCACAATGACCAAGAAAGTGTACTACAAATGTTGAGGACTTTTTATTCCTTCTCATTTCTAAAGAGTTTGCTATTGTGCATTGCAATAATACAAACAGTAAACACTGTAAAAAAAAAAAAAACATAATCAACTATCAAATTAATTCATTCTAGCATTTAGAATTATGTATTAACATATTGGGAGTTTTCAAAACCTAAGTTGTCTCCTGGAACCTTGTTACATGGATTTTTGAAACATATGGGACCTAAAGCTCCGTTAATAGATGAAATCTTAACAATTGTAGGGTATATTAAACTTATAGAGAGTTTTTGTCACTCAGCAATACCTTGTAGTATTGCAGTGTTTTAGATAGATAGATAGATAGATAGATAGATAGATAGATAGATAGATAGATAGATAGATAGATAGAAACTTTATTGCTTCTAAGGGAAATTACAGATATACAGCAACAATAGAAACAGTAACACAAAGACAGGTTTGTAGATTGCACACAGTATGTCTTATATATAGTCAGCAAACACAGGGTAAGGTGAGAGCTGATAAATTTATTTATTTTAAAGAGTTACTAGTGAAATGCATAGAACTAAAAGGTACACTATATATAAAGAATATAAGTGAAGCAAATAATTCCCAAGTAATAATAATAATAATAATAATAAAGGCATGAATGAATAATACTAATAAGTAAAATTAAGTCAAATGCAGTGCACCCTTGATTTGCAATTGTATTTATGACAAATGTTAGAACATGTGAAGAACAGCATGAACGTGAACGAGTGTCATCACAGAAATAAAATATCATGCCAGTTCAGCTTTATTAGCGCACACAGGCAAAATATATGGATGCATATATGTGAGGAAATATATTGTTTGAGATTGCACATAATATGAATGGTGCACACAGTAGTGATGCTGAGGAACATAAATAAATACATACTAGTAATCATTTTATACTAATAATCATTTTTTTTCATGTTTGTTTTGTACTGGTGCCTAGAAGATTAGTATCAGCATGCAAAGAAAATTTGCTTTGGCACTGTATTGAAAAGTAACAAAATATAACTTCAGCCAGCATCAGGGGCTCTTATTGTCAGAATGCTTGGCTCTAAAATGTAATTGTTAGTGAGGATTGTAGCACCAAATGTTGTTGTGGACGTTCAAAATGAAATAAATGCTAGAAAAATCGAATGGAGTTACATGAACACTGAGCTTTAAATGTCCTTGTTCTATATCGATCAAAACACAATTTGCTGTCTGGGATTAATGAAAAAGCTAAGTCTGTGGTTTAAAATGGGAGAAATGCATTTCAGAA
This sequence comes from Leiocassis micropogon, assembly GCA_028565275.1. Taxonomy (NCBI): domain Eukaryota; kingdom Metazoa; phylum Chordata; class Actinopteri; order Siluriformes; family Bagridae; genus Leiocassis; species Leiocassis micropogon. Next base: position 12,275,815 of record JAOVVA010000027.1, on the reverse strand, counting down.
ACGACATTTATGAGCCTTTCTGACTGAGAGTTTACTATTCCAACAACACCCAACAAACAAAAAAAGAATTGAATGAATGAATCAATAAAACATCTCTGTATGTAGTACATAAGGTCCATAATAAGTTATAGTACTAACTGCAGGGATTGAATTAGGATATAGGAATATAGGGATATATACTGTAGGAATTCTGTGTTGCGGTCTTTATCCTGAGTTGAGCTTATGCTATAAACCCTGTTCCACTGTTAGTTTTTTGTTTCAGCACCGATGGTCTTAATGTGTAACTATGAGTCACACCTTCCTTGTCTCACTAATTGCATAGATTAATGAATGTGTTAAAAAGAAATAAAACCTTCAGTAAATCATAATTTTTTTTGTTTGATCTCTGTATATACATATATCAGTATGTATGTTTAAAATAATTGTATATATATTTTCATTGATACATGAATAGAGAGAGAGAGAGAGAGATAGAAAGTTTGATTTCCTGAAAACATCAGAAACAGCGCAGCTCTTTTTTAAATGTGTATTCCATGATTTTGCAAGCATCAAGGAACAGAAGGTAACATAATTAAAATGAATCAGGGCTGTGCAGAGACCTGTAAAGAGTTAGGTTTTCAACTCTTTTTTAGGTGCTCGAATATAAAAAGCTGCCCACATATCAAGATGTTCCAAATTCTAACTTGTCAAACTAAAGCAACTAACAGTAAAATGAAATGTAAAAGTAAATTTTTAAATAAGCCACATCATTATGATTACACCTTAGAATAGTACACCATTTTAAAAGAATATATTATTTAAATGTGCATATTTTATTACTTTTTTATTACTACATAATAGTTATATTTATATAGTTTTATAATATATAGGCCTATATATACAAAACTATATAAATATAAATATGAAGTAATTTTATATATATATAAAATACTAAACATGTTTAATACTAAACATGCTGTCCAAATTATCAACACAAAAACAGTTGAAGAACAACCTGAAGATATGACGTTAAGAATACAATCTATTATAATCCTAATTATAATATGATTTCACAGTGAAGTGCAACATTAGTGGCCTAAATCCAGTAAACAGGACAACAAGCAAACAGGAGAGGGATGACCAAACTGCTTTATATAACCACAAGTTACTATGACCAAACCATCTCTCATGTGTCAGATCAGATATTATATTGTAGCTGTTCCAATTTTAATTTAACTAACAGTTAAGAGGAACAATAAATTATTTAACTTGTTAGTCAGTGTCACTCATAACTGTTCCTTCAAATCAGAAACTGGTAGTTGTGTGCGTGTGTGCTTGCGTGTGTGTACAAACAGTCAGAGCCATGGAGACTTTGCACCAGGTCCTGAATAATCCAGGTCTCACTGTGTGTCTCTGATTGACTGCCTGCTTTTGTCCCATATTATAAAGTAGGCCATAACCACAGTCACTTGCCATGTCATTGTCTCAGAGGAGAAAAGCATAATGTAGGAAGAAAAGAAGAGTAAAAGCTGAGGAGGGTCTATTTCGGTTATATATATATAGGTTAAGAGATGAAATTAATATCTTTATGCAGAATAACATTTGTTGAAAGGCTGACATGTGCATATAGATGGTTTCCCCTATGGACAAGACACCAATGACCACAGTATTCTAAGGTTCTATCTCCCACTCATTCTTAAACCTTTCAATACTAAAATATCAATTTATCCTTGAAATTGATGGTATTAAAATAAATTAAGTTCTCCCACACAGTACAATAAGAACATGGATTCAATGAACAACTTAAAAAATAGCAGTATCTCAAGACAGTTTTATTTTCATTCTCTTGAAAAATACATTCTTGTTCCATATTTATATCCTGGGTGTGTGTGATGTGTGTGGTGTGTGTACGTGCTCACGTGTGTATGCCTATTACTGTGCATGCTATTTGGTTCTTACGCCAGCGTCTGTTCTCACTTCAGTGGATGTCTTCATCTCTCCAAAATTATACTGTAGCATGTGCTCAGACCGTGCAAATTGCGTTTATACCTCTCAGCATGTGTGTGAGTATGTGCACTGTTGGCATTTGTGTGTGTGTGCATGTGCGCGTTACTTCCACTGGATTGACAGCCCTAGCAGGCTGACTGAGGCGGAGCTGGCCCATCTTCTGACGAGTTTGATGGGTAATTTGAGAGCAGCTGTTGAGAAATGTGGGTTTTGCTGCATTCTAAATCGGGGTGTCATGTTCCCTTTGACTCAAACCAACATGAATAACTGCAAGTGTGCAGCACACACACACACACACACACACACACACACACGCACATAGACACACTCACTGCTTCTTAAGCAGAGTTCTCAGTGACAGTTTACACGCACTCAATCGCCTTTCTTCATTAATATTTTTGCACGGTACACTGAAGTAATGGATTTTACAAACTAAATCACTCAAGTCAAGCTAAGTCTTTCAAGACAGCATTTGTCTAGTCATGACATTAACGCTTTTTGGGAATTAATTTTAAGTTATTAGTGAAAGTTTTATCATACTGTATATTGAAAGCACATAAAGTTATTGCTTTACTGGTGAAAATCTGTTCATATCAAACTGTAGGTGTAAGACACACAGTACACTGAGGACCTGACTGTAAAATAGAAACAGTGCTCTTGGTACTGTATGACACTTATATTGCTCTTCTTTGTTTTGTGCCTCTGTCTGCCACCTAACACACAGTATGAATGCAGATCATTTACTGCTCTCTGTTTCACCCAAATGAGGATGGGTTCCCTGTT
>JAOVVA010000027.1:12261798-12272946 GCA_028565275.1 Leiocassis micropogon | reverse complement strand
TAGTAAAATCAAACTAAATAAATAAATACAAGGGAAAAAATCTAGATGTGAAAAGATATGTAATTTGTTTAAAATGCAATGTGTAGAAGTTATCATGTCAATTATTTAATAATATAATAACAATTTAATAATTATATATATATATATATATATATATATATATATAATGAAATAACCAAGTATTAAGTTTAAGCATTAACTTGATATGTCAAAGTAACTACATGTTCGTAATGGAGTTGATAAACATTCCATACTCAAGCATATGTTTGAGTAAATCAATCAATTATCAATTTATAATCGGTTTAAGCGAACAGTACAATTGCTTCTTTTACTTGCAGTGTATCCTGAAAAAATCACTTCCCCCACCATTCACTATCACTACACCCAGAATGCATTACACATACATACATCAACTAGGATTATTCCCATAACCATCTATTACTGAATATTTTAATGTTAAACATGACCCAGCTATCAAAGCAGAAGTACTATGGTTAGTATTGTGGGCCCAATAATATTTACTATTGCACACATATTCCTTGTGACAGATTTTGCATATCACACTCTTCATGTTAAGATTTTGCTTAATTTGTGGTTTACCTTTATCATTTTTCCTAACAAAAAAAATAAAAGTACGGCCACATCCGGGGCAGATGGTTTCCAGGAAAATTCTATAACTGATCACTGTAAGATATACCGTCAACCAATTTACACAACCATCTTGTGAGCATGTGCAGTTATCTACAGTATATTATGCATGCGCCATCCTCTGACTTTTTGTGTGTTTCTGCTACACAGCAGTTGTGTGCAGAAAAAAAACATGCAACATTAGGAATTTTTAACTATAGTAAGTCCCCGAGTTATGATCTTCTGCAGATACGAGTGGACTGCGGATCTACGAACATTCATAGATGCAAACACATCGCGGAAGTACTGTATCTATAGTGTATTGTACAAAAAATAGACATTGCACCAGATACCAATATTTACCATTATATACAATATTGTCATTGTGTAAATGAATTCATAAAATGTTCAAAGTCCAGTATATTGTATGTGTGAGCATGTGGGGGTGCAGGAGAAATGAATCAGCCTCACCAGCCTTTCAAGAAATCAGTCCTGGAACATGATAGAAAATGGCTGTTCTGTAAAGCTGTTCCGATGGTGAATAATCCTAATTTCAGAAAATGCTAAAGAAAACAGAGTTTACAGTCCAATATCGAGAAAACAGGTATCCATTCAAGCGTGCAGACAACACTATTACATTTCAGATTACATGTGTCAGATTAAGTACACGTTAGGCATGTTTAAAAAGCTTACATGTGGTTACGGTTTTTGGTCACATGATGTGGGGAAAAGGGACACATGCACTGCTTAGATTTAGCCATGTGGATTGGTATGGTTTCAATTGTATATTTGTGTCAAAGGTGTATAAGTCTCACTGTGTCATACTTAAGAACAAATCTGACTTACAAACATGCTCCTGGAACAGAACTTGTTCGTAAGTCGGGGGCTCACGACTTACATTTTAAAATAGATTTTTCATATCGATCACTTGAAATGCACAGGAAATCAACTGAGCATTAATTATCATCAACAATAATAAGAATTATAATCATTAATAGCAATATAATGCTATGGTTACAATGGTCATAAAAAAATAATAAGTCAATCTCTTAAAATTATTTTGGCTAAAATAAGGACATATCTGAGTGTTATAAGTTATTATATTATAAATATGACACATCATGAATTAATGAACGGTCAAGTATAAATTATGCCATAATATCTTAAAAAGACAAGTTACGAAATCAACATAATTACAGATCATGCTAAGCAAAAATAATGACATAAAAAGTCAGTCAAAACATGATATGTAAAATCAAGTATTATTAAGAGTTATTATTAGATATTAAAAGTTACAAATTGTAAACAATGAGTAAAAAAAAAAAAAAAAAGCCGAAGCGCCTTAACTTTTTTCACAACTTGCTTTTTCAGAGCTTCATTAAAAGCCGGCACAGTGTCGCCTCTGGCCTTGGACTAGCATTTGCATCGAGTTTATTTCCCTTTTCTAATGAGTTACAGAGTGAGAGTCTAACTGGCTCACTATGTTCACGATGCCCAGAATTGACGCTAATTGATAAGGTTCGTCTCCCTGTTTCCAGTAAGTGTTTTAGCAGTAACAGCCATGCTGAGATCAGCTGTTCTGTATCTGCATTAGAACTGAGCAGGCAGCGTTTAATATTCTGCTCCAGGCCACAGCTGTCCTCTGAGGTCGCCTGTCTGAAAGTCTTTGTGCTGAGGTCCTCACGGTAACATGGTGTCTGAACGCTAATCGCACAAGTAGGCTAATGAATCAATCTCTCTTTTTGGATGCATTAATAAAAAAACACTTAGCATTTTATTTTTTACTCTACATCTTACCATTCATTTTACAAAGAAAGCTTAAATTGTATCAGAGAGGAAAGGGAATGAAGGAAAGGAAAGGAAAAAAGACAGGAAAGGGAAGGAAAAGGAAAGTCCTACAAAAATGAATGTGGTTTTCAAAGCTTTTTAGAGAGAGACTGGACACCAGTAATTGCCCCCACTTATGCTAATTATGCACTCAGAGAGAGAAAGAATAGGAAAGAGGGAATGGCACTCAGCAAAAGAGAAAGTGAAGAGGAAGCTTAGTCGATCTGTTTGTGGTAGTGAACATGAGAAGGTTTTCTTTTTCAGATGTTTAAAAGCAGTTTGTCTGAACTTTCCGGAGCCATTATTATTACAGGAAATGATTGCTAATGGCAATAAAGTGCTGGCAAATGGCACTGAAGAAGAGGAAAGGGGTTAAATGGAGTTTAGGTCACTCACTCCTTATAGGCCAATTCAATTTAGAATGGTCCAAGTGTGTGTACCCAAATGTACAATTACTCAAATGATGTTTCAATCCACACTATGACCTTTGAGCAGGTAAATGAATGTGTGTATATGATTGTGAAATGCAGTAGTCTATTTGATAGATGAGCTCAGTTAAGATGGATCATGGTGCTGTCTATGTGCAACATAACCCTTTGAGCTGATTAAACTCAGAATGATAAATAATTTCCTCCAGATGCTTCCTTTATTTGCTTTTTTCCTTTAAATGCATATATTAATTACTTAGACAAATATTTAAAATTGAGATGAAGGATATCAAAGAAACAACATTTGACAAGCCAAATAAACTACAACAAATGGGCAGAGCAAAGTTAATGACCTGTGATTAATAACATCCATGATAAGCAGATAAAACATCTAGAAAATCTATGCAGATGGGATTGCAAAAAAGAAGAAGACCACATCGGGCTCCACATACTGTATGTCAGCCAAGAACAGGAATCGGAGACGACAGCTTCACAGAAACAGAACAGTCAAACATTGGCAAATCCATATCCAGTCTCTTTATATGTTTTTTACCTGCTCAATTCCAGCAAGTCTTGGCCACTGGATTTAGCTAAAATCATGGCTCTGAATTGTGCATGTACCTAGAAAATAGATGGTAATCCATCACTGTATCCCCCGCTAGTGTGGGCATAGGGTGAAGCATGATTTCAGTTTCTCATTACAGTCACAACAGAGCCACTAAGATAGATTATAATAAAATGAACATAAAACCAAGCATTCATTTCTTGTTCATATTTGCTCCCCCGATAGCACACGTCTCCGGTCCGGATCTGACTTAGGTTCCACTGCGGATCGGGATCTGAGTCTTCTGCTATCCGGGTTGGACATGGCCTGATACATACATGATATCCATACAGTTAGGGGTTCCCCCTTTCGCCAGACTGATTCAAGAAGGTTCTGCTGTCATGTCGAATTCATTTCAGACAGACAGATAAAGCCAAGATAAAACACAAGATGTGTAGTGGCGGCATAAGTGCCAGGTCATATCATATGAGATGGAAAGTAAACTTTAAAGGCAGGGACTACGAATTGAAAGTCTAGTGCTATGAATGTCCATGAATAAAACAGATTAGGATAAAAGGATTACTTTGTAGGGACTGGGGAATATTTATGCAAATTGTATGAAAGTATCCCCTTAGTTGATCCATTGTGGTAAATTAGACATCTGTTGCCTATATAATCTTTCCCCTTAAAAATATATTTCTAAACAAAATGTTTCTTGACTTAATTCTATAATGATGGTACAAAATGTACTTATAATTACAGTACCAGTCAAAATTTGCATACACCATTTTGGGGATTTTTTTTTTCCTTACTTATGCAGTAAGCTGAAGTGTAAACAAAGCAAGATGTTTCATATTGTTCAAAGTAGCCACCTTTTGCTTTGATGACAGCTTTGTATTTCTGCATTCTCTTAACCAGCTTCATGAGGTAGTCCCTTGGAATGATTAACAGTCCTGAAGAAGTTCCCATATAGGTTAAACAGTTGATGGCTTCCAATAGTGTGCAAAGCTGTCATCAAGGTAAATATAAATAAAATATTTATTTTTATTATTTTCTTTCTTTCTTTTTTTTTTTTTACTACAACCTTCCATATGTTTTTTTTTTACATAGATGTGATATCTTCGGTATTGTTCTACAATGTATAAAATAATAAACATAACGAAAAAATATTGAATAAGAAAGGGTGTCCAAACATTGGACATGTACTGTATATATTAAAGCAAAGCATGTCTTTTACTGGACTTTGTCCCATGGCTTGTAACTATTTTGAAAATAATAATGCAATGGAAATGTTTGTTGTGGGTGTACAGGAACCACAGAATGATTGATAGGAATGATAACCAGATATACAGTAGTTTGCAAAAGTCTTGAGACTTCTATAATTTCTTTCATTTAATGTAAATTAAACAATGTAGATTCAATTTAAGAAATGGTAACAACTGTTTTCCCATTACTTTTAATGCTTCAAAGTGCCTAATGATACAATTATTATTATTTTTTTGCTCATTGCTCACCCTCACCAGTATATTAATCATGCTTATGTTCGATGTTTTAATGCTTGAATGATTCATAGGTCACTGCATGGCTAAATAAAACATTCCTCTTAAATTTAACAAGTACAGGGACTGAATAGAAAATGAGAGCCAAAAACTTGCCAAAAATGAGAGTTAAAAAAGTCCTTCAGGAACCCTGAAGAACTATTCCTCAAAGCTACAAGGAAGTCTGGGTCTTTGTAAACAAAATATAAAGAAATGAGGGGTGGCTCAAGACTTTTGCACAGTACTATAAAACCAAAAAAAAAAGTGCTGTGTTTTATAATGTGCACTGCCAGGAATCATGTTTTTTCCTGTTATTAAAACAATATTTAGGTGTGACAAATTCTCATAGAAGCATCATTATACTGTTATGCCTATATTTTAATCTTGCCTTGCTGCATAAATAGATTGCTAAACTGGCTTCAGGGAACTACTGTGCATATCAGTGAAAGACTCTGACATCACTGGCTGTTTTTCAGCACTGTTCTTACTACTGCTGACAGAAGGGTTCACACTACATAGTTCATTGCTGAAAATATGAAACATGCTTGAAAATCCAGAGTCTCTGATCTTGCGTACAAGAGTGAGTGAAGTAAGCAGTTGCCAAGCTGAATTGTCTGTGCCCCAATAGTTGGCGACTGGGAATTCAGGGCTAAAATTATGAAGTGTGAACTAGGCTTAAAGCAATTATCTGACTCAGGCACGATTTTTGGATCAAGCTGATATAAGAGGAAAAATATCTAAGTGATTATGGGCTCGTTATCAGGGTACAGATGGCAGGGGCTTCAGTCACAAAGACAACTAACTCAACAGGGTATTTGAACAAAAGAGTGACTAAAATTACATCTGAAGTTAGATCTGTCTAGAAGCCATCTGAAAGTTGCGTTTGTAATATTTAAGGAAAAACAACAAGAACTACTCGAGAAATACTTAGAGTGCCTGGAAAAAATATGAATGCAGGATGTGATGAGAAAAGAACAGACCGTCCACAAGTAAACAGAGAAGGATATTATGAGGTAGGAGTGCATAAACCCCGGATTACACAGCCAAATGCACATTTAAGAGTTCATTGATGCAAAAAGCCATGGGTTCTGGTGTGCCGAGATGTGGAAAAATGTAATATGGTCATCCTGAGTCATGATGACTCACCTTTCATCATATTTTCAATAAGTGGGCGAGTGCAAGTATGGTGCACATCAAGAAAACAGTACAGGGCTCAATGCTTGACCCCTACAGTGAACAGCTCCAGTGAATTTTCTATGCTGTAGGAGGCATTTTTCCCTGGACATGATTTGGCTCTGTTCACTAAAGCTACAGTCACAAGGCAAAAATCACATGAAGAATTCTTTGAAGAATTTGTTGTTTGTGAGTTGAAATTGATTGACGACCCCTTTAGTGCCAATGCAACCCAAGACAGCAGATGTTACACCAGCTTATGGAATATCTTTAAAAAATTGCTATTGCCATTACAGTTCCATTGGGGTTGTGGCTGTCCACTTACCTTTCATGTAAGATACTTTCATGTTTCTCTTCTCTTTAAACTGGACACCTTTCTTTTGTGAGAAATCTTCAACAGTCTTTAATGAGCACGGAACAATTCTAATTCGCCCCGTAACAAGCACATGGATCATTGGTCCCATTAATCAACTACCATTCTGTTTCTGATTTCCTGAAGTAAATTAGGTGGCCTGCTATCTCTCTTTCTGCATGGAAAAGTTGTGAAGAGTGTGAAGAGATTTTAGAAGAGAACATAAAGGTTGCAAACTGGTGCATACTGACTTTTTGGTTGTGTTGCCTGCCTGTGTGGCATAGGTGACACATAGGGATCACTAAGTGTCGTCTCGTGACGGCTTCACCGTCGTCATTCTGTTAAAGATGCCATATGGTTGAGATACATACGTAGCACATGTTTATATTCAAATATTTGCGTATAGCGACTTTGGTGCTAAATTGCTGGTTGGGTCTGTGTGTCGCTAGTGCAGTTAGCTCAGAATACAATGCGCCGGGCTATTTAGCACACTACAAGTTGGCATAGATTGTAGAATAAAACCATTGATCATGGAAGTGTTGACACCCTAAGGTCTTCAGGGCTATTAGTGAAATTGTTATATTACGTAAAATATCAGATTTTTTTTTACAATTTCTGAAATAAAAGCCATTCTTTTGGATTTATTCACCTGTATGACAGGGCAATTGCCGTTATGGATTCTGTTTTCAAGAAAATTGCAACAGTGAGCTCATTTTAATTATAATTATTATTATTCTTGTTGGTTGTTTGATGAAACTAGTGTGTTATTATTTTATCCTTGGAATTACTCGGTGGTTTAGTAAGTCATGTTTTGGTGCCCTCTGAATATATTTATGAATATTTTTCCTTTCTTGTTATATTCTTTTTCATTGTATGTTCTTGGGAATATAACCAGATCTGTAGGGCTTTCGGATTTGTTTAGGTACTGGAGCGTGTCTATGATTGGATTTTCAAGCACTTACAAAAATGTATATGAATTTAAACCGGATTATGCGAATATTCTTTCTTCCTCACTTAGACAAAAAAAAGTGGTGGTGTGTCATTCTGGTGCACTGCGGTAGCCCTACACCTATGGATATAATACTTGACTGTGAATAATGTATTTTTAAGAGCTTACATATGCTGAAAAGCCTTTAATAAAAGCCAGAAGTTGTACAGTGAGAGTACAATAATGGATCAGCTGAACAATTTTTTTTTCTTTTTTTATGGGGAGAGCTTACTGTTTGAAGCTCCGTGAAGGCCAAAATACATGCATGGTATCCTGTGATCATAAAGGGATGATTATGGGCAGCAACAACACTTAAGTAGCCCGTGGCATTTAAATGATGTTCAGTTGGTACTTAGAGGCCCAAAGTGTACCAAGAAATAATCCCCCACATCACACCACCTCCACCAGCCTGAACCGTTGATACAGTAAATGCAGGATGGATCCATGCTTTCATGCGGTTTACACCAAATTCCAACCCTACCATCTGAATGTCCAATTTTGGTGAGCCTAAGCGAATTGTTGCCTCAGTTTCCTCTTCTTAACCGACAGAAGCAGCATCTAATTTGTGGTCTTCTGCTGCTGTAGCCTGTCTGCTTTAAGATTCGATATGTTGTGCGTTCAGAGATGCTGCTCAGTTGTGATGAAAGGTTCTTTTAGTTATTGTTGCCTTTTTATAAGCTCGAACCAGTCTGTCCATTCTTCTCTTACCTTTAATATCAACAGGGGATTTTCACCCTGAGAACTGATTTTCAATGGATATTTTCTCTTTTTCAGGCAATTCTCTATAAACCCCTTTTTTTCTATTTTTTTTTAAATACCTTCTAATGCTTAGTTTGAACTTTAGCATCTTCACCATGCCTAAATGCATTGAGTTGTTGGCTTTTGATTATCTAAATATGAAATGTAATAAGAAAATAATTTATGCATATTTCAATATTAATAAACACAAACACCAGGAACATGCAGAAGCAAATTATAGTTTAGTTGTAATGACTACGTTGCTGGAGTTTAACATTTGTGCATGCATTCCACTAGCGAAACCTGCCATCTAGAATATTAAAGTCTATTCTTTCTAGGGCTGACAAGCAGAATGGAAGAGATGTGATGAGAAGATGGGAAAATAATTACCTGTTTTTTTTTCTTTTTTAAATACATACTTCTCTCATTATGTTGATAAGATTGGACCCTGAGCACATACACTCACCCACCATTAAACTGTATTGCTGAAACACAGCTGATGTGTACTGTAATTATAGAGTGCGTAGGTGTGTGTGAGACCGAAGAGAATGCTGTGGATGAGAATTACAAACATGCGTGTAAGAGAGTTTGTGAAATGTGCATTGACAGCATTGTCACATATTATTACCACACTCATTAAAGTAATGAATTGATTGATTAAACTGCGTTAATTACCTATAATTAAATAGAAGACAGCAGATTATCAGATGTCATTAGAAGAACGATGCTTAAATGACATTTCTTGTTTGTTTATATATGTGTCAGTTGCTAATATGGAAGGTGTTTAACAGGTGGAACAATGTGAAAAATCTACGGTCCGTAAGTTCTACACATCATGCTTATGGTATATGGTATTTTTACGCACTCATTGTCTATACTGCTTTATCTTGTATACAGGGTTTCGGGGGGCCTGGAGTCTATCCCAGGAACCTTAGGGCACGAGGCCGGGTACACCCTGGAAAAAGTGCCAATTTATTGCAGGGCATACACTCATACTCACACTATGGGAACACCAGTTAACCTAATCTGCATGACTTTGTACTGTGGATGGAAATAGGAGTACCCAGAGGAAACCCACCTCCAAGCAGGGGGAGAACATGCAACTCGATGCACACAGACGGGAATCGACCCTGGCTGGAAATCTAACTTAGACTCTGGGGGTGCAAGTCAACAGTGCTAACCACTAAGCCGCTGCGCCACTTTGTCACTGTGGCATTTTCACATTTTCCAAAAAAAGAAAGAAAAAAAAAAAGACAGACAATACACAACATTAGAATGACATTTAATTATTTTGACCTTATCTATTTTTAAGACCTTTCAAGATACTTTCAAAAGTAATTCATTATAATAATTACTCTACTATATTCTAAGAGTTGCCTAGAATACATTCACATACCTTATGTTGAAACATCCCAGACGATGCTGTAGATAGTGTCCGTAATTCAAGTTATTCCACTCATTGTGCTGTAAGGAGGAAGGTGTTGATAGAGGTGAGCTTTAATTTTGTGCGCTCTCAGTTCAGGAAGCAAAGCCTCACCTGATACACCATGTGAGTGCATTTTAAGAGCTAGCACATGTTTATTTGATACACACATTTGCCCTGAGTTGTATTATTTTGGTCTATCAGCTGCTCCGGTCAAGTGGTGGCCAAAGCTGACCATCCAATCCACATACTATTTGGCACAGGTTTTATGCCAGATGTCCTGATGGAACCCTTTCATTTTATCCAATCTTGGGAACAGCAGTGGCTGGGGTTTGGCTGGTCAGCAAACCCGGGCCCTCTGCATGGTAGACGCATATGAGAAACCTACCACCTACCAAGTTAATTAAATCATGGTTTGACACATTCTTTGCTGTGTCAAGCAAAAAAAAACAACTACGATGAATTACTGTAATTGGGTTAAGAACTATCCAACATATTATTAGAACCTAAAAGGATCGTTTTAAATTAGCAACTTTAAGGAAACGTGGGCATTAAAAGGTCGTGTGGTCTGATGAGTCAAGACTTGACCCCATTTCAGAGCGGCAGGAATAAAAAGGAAAGCGCATGAAGCGATGCACCCATCATGCATAGTGCCATTGTACAAGCCTCTGGAGGCAGTGTTATGATCTGGGGTTGCTTCACTTGGTCAGGTTTAGGCTCAGCAATGTTATGTGGCAATAAAAAGAAATCACCCTACTACCTGAATGTACTGAATGACCGGGTTATCCCGTCAATCCCATTGATTTTTTTCCCCTGCTCTAATGGCATGGGCGTATTCCAGGACAGATTGTGAAAGAGTAGTTCTGGGAGCATGATGAATAATTTTCACACATGAATTAGACACCATATCGCACAAAACTAAAAGCAGTCGATGGAAAATACTAAGGTGTGTGACTTTTATTTTTTGGCCATTTATTCTAACATCTGATCAATTTCCAGCAATGACACTGACGTGTGTGTGTGAGGGAGGCATGAATTCAGTTATACCAGACACTTGCATCACATATAAATTCATATTTGTGATGGGTTATTAGACTTAGGAATCTTCTGCACAGTTGGAGGATATAGCTCATTTTTTCCATGAACAATTTGTGGTAAGTAACCTTTAACCCTTCATCAGTGTAGGGACAGATGGACTTAAATCAGTAAATAGCCATATGGAAGGTGTACCTAATAAGATAACCTTGACATAATACTGTAATTGGACAGAGATATACAATGGTGCAGGATTCATGCATAATGTAAAATACAATATTCTGGGTATAACCAAACTGATGAGGTTATTTACTCAGAGATATATCTTGAAAAGTGAGGTTGTGGAAATATATTAAGTCTTGCCCTTATTTGAAACCAAATTAGATTATTTATTACGTCCATATATATTTATGGACTAAGGTTGACCAAAAGAATAAACAACAAACCTATATAAATAAACATATATACTGTATAT
>JAOVVA010000027.1:12238793-12252068 GCA_028565275.1 Leiocassis micropogon | reverse complement strand
GTAATTACCTAATTCCATATGTGTTATTTTATAGTTTTGAAATCCCCAGTATTGTTGTAGAATGTAGAAAATAAATCGCTACAATACAAATGGATTTCTTTCATTTGACCTACACAGTAATTTCTAGCATTTAACAATGTATTTCAATTGTAATACTTCATTATTCTGACACTAAATTAATAAATTTGCACATTTGTCAGGTGCAAACCTTTGGCTACATTTATAGCTTTGAGTTATCTGGGACAGTGTCACCTTTAGATGCTAAAATTTGTGCCCATTCTTTCTGTCGAACTTGCTCAGGCTCTGTTAGATTGCATGGAGACCATTGATGAGCAGCAATTTTCTTGTCGAGTCTTGCCACAGAGTTGCAACCAGACTGAGGTCCTGGATTTGATTTGGCCATTCTAACACATTCAGGTTCTTGGATTTGAACCTCTTCAGTTTAGCATTTGTACTGTTTGCTTAGAGCCATTGTTATTATTTTTTCTTTCTAGAAAGATGAACCTCGTCCTCAACACTATTGCAGACTGGAAATAGATTTCTTCTAGTATTGACCGGTATTTGGCTCCATGCATCTTGCCTTGAATTCACAACATCTCTAATTAATTTAAGATAAAATAAAATAAGAAAATATAAGATGATATTTATAACCATAATTCTTCTACCACAATGCTATATTGTAGGGAAGGTGTTTTCAGGACAAGTTGCCAACTGTAGCTGGGCCCAGATACAAAAACACACACTTTAATAATACAGAATACAGGCTATTATTAATTATTTAAATTTCAGGAAAATGTGCAACAGTTAAGTTTAAGGTGATCAATGCCTGTATGAGATACTGTAGCTCAGTTGCATATAAGGATTTTTTCAGTTTAAAATGGTTTTAATCATATTGATAGGTGAATATAATATAAATGTTACGCCCAAAAATTATCCACCTAATGGGCATTTAAATTTGACTTATGCAAAATTTGTATTTCTATTACTTTCTTTCTAATATGAGTAACCGGAAATTAATCTAAACTGACCCAAAAGTGGATTTTAAAAGTACAAGATACTTTTCATAGAATAAGATTAACATAATCACTTATACTTTAAACTTTAAATGTATTTTTCATTTTAATCAATAAAAAGCCATGCTGGCTTTGATACATATCAAGAGAGATCAGAGAAAATACACATATTGCGAGAGAAAAAAAAAGATTTAAAGAGAAAGATGTGTTTGGTATGAGATGTTCACATAGTGACTTTATGCAATGTGCTGTGTAATGAGGCATGACACGAGTGCGTGTACTCAGCATGGGCTTTATTGTGGGCAATCCAAGGAAAGTAGTCCTAGTTCAATGCAGGACTCAACAAACATGCAGGCACTAACAAAATGAGAGTCCATAATCAGAATAACACATGTAAGGGACGGAAAATAGGAAACTAGAAGGGTACAAGAGGCTGATGATGATGATGAGGCTTTGTTGTGAGACAAAGGAATAGAAGGATATATTCATTTGAAAAGCAGCACTTAAAAGAAATAGAAAAACATGTTTTCTAGTGGGACTCTAGTGGACCAATTCTCCCATATGGATAAGAGGATGGTTTTTTAGCTAAATTAAGGAAAGTTGAGCAAAGCTCTATTGGCACTTGAAAACATATCAAGCAAAAACAGGGATAGTGGTGAAAACAACGTCTGGTATTCTGGTGCCTTGCTACTTGTCTTTGCCTATTCAAGCATATTTTTCTAGTTGCATTGTAACAGTATTCAAAACATTATATCATTTGGAGAACAAAATTTTCTAAACTGTGAAATATCA
Source organism: Leiocassis micropogon (assembly GCA_028565275.1). Taxonomy (NCBI): domain Eukaryota; kingdom Metazoa; phylum Chordata; class Actinopteri; order Siluriformes; family Bagridae; genus Leiocassis; species Leiocassis micropogon. Next base: position 12,250,263 of record JAOVVA010000027.1, on the reverse strand, counting down.
TTTAGAACAAATAAATAAATTGTAATGTAATTGTTTCATTTTGTAATGAGGTTTAAAATTCCCATAGAATATTTCAGAACAAGTATTTACGTTCAATAAGCAACTAGAACTAATACAATAAAGCCAATGGATTTAAACAATGTGATGTGCTTTATTTAACTTAGTCTTGTACTGTATGTTGATCTGAGTTGTGATTAAAAGTTTGGGTGCCCTGCAGTCGTGTTAATTTTAAAATGGCTGGTCTAAAGTAACTGGCTCTTCTAATAAAAACAATTGGCCCCAGCCTGGTGAAATGATCTAGAACCACTACTTTGTTCTAGGCCTTGAGTTGGGAATCTGGAAGCTAAACCATTGTGGTTCCAGTGTAGTGTAATTAAGAGAAATTATAAGGAGAAATAGCTATTTTCTATAAATTTCAAGTAAATATTCTTGACATCACTGTACACCAAATTAGTTGCTGTTTTACCCTGACCTCATACCTCATGACCATGAACATCATGACTCTTGACAGCTAGCAGTAAAATTGTTTCATTGACTTTGTCACATCTGGCTTCCTTTCAATAAACTATATTTTGTGTAGATTCTTGCAAATTGATTGTGAAAGCATGCTGGCTGACCTATCCCTGAGACAGCCGCTTGGCATAATGATAAAGATTGGCAAAAATGCAGAATGCATAATGAAAAGAACCATAAAGTAAATGATAACAACTGATAAAAAAAAAAACTGTATTTTGAGCTTGGAAAAAAAGACTGCAAGACTGTGCTGACATTCTGCCAATCATTACTCACAGCCATATGATGGATATATTTGCCAATGTCAGGAAGGCAGTTTGTCACTGATGAGAGATCTGTTGTTGACTGTCACTTGATTGGTCAAATGACTTCTTCCAATGTGCCAAGGAAGGCAAACATGGGCATAAATCTAGTGCATCTGTCTGTCAAGTGAAAAATGGGATTATAACCTTATAAATGATATATATATATGTGTTCAATTATATGTTGCATTCACAGTGTATTCTCTCTCATCATTGATGCACACTGGAGTACGTCTCTTTTAATTAACATTGTTTTATTCACAACTTTCCTTTAAAGATTAAATTTAAAATTCATTAAATTCATTCATAAATTATCATTAAATGGATGCCCTTAAGCAAGTGTATGTTTTTTGTGTATTTTATTATTTCCATTATTAGCTTTAGGTTACTGTATCACTGTTCATACTCATTTATAATGTTATTTTCCAACCACATTCTTTCAGGGAAGAAACTATCCTTCCATGTTTTAATAATGCATTGGATGTTTCTTAACACAGTTTGAGTAATTTTAATGTTTCCCTTGCTTGATTGCTTTTGGTCAGAATTTGTGCCTCAACCAGGAAACATTACAATCATAACAGGCATCTCTAATGCATCATTAACGCCATGTTGTAAAAATATTGCCCCCTGGCTTACAATATGTCGAAGTAAGTTCAGTGCCTATTGGCTGAATCTGATCATCTGTGCTTACTTTGTCATTTTTTAGTTAACTATAATAACATGTGGTTGTATTAATATATTTTTTTATAGCATAGTATACAGCATTTACATCTAAAAACATTTTAAATAAAAAAAAACTGAAATTTATTGGGGGTGCTACGGATATCTTTGGGTAGCTAAGCCCCTTTGTGCCATGCCCCCTTTGTGCATGATTAGATTGTATGACTAAGGGCTGCATTTAGAGTGGAGTTAGCCATGCATACTGAATTAAGCCGAAAATATGCATCTGTGTATTCATCACAAATTATACTTATAAGATGTGACACAAGTTTTTAGAATGTAGTGAACAGTTCAGCTAAAACATCAAGAGGTGTTTGATTGGCTGCCCATGAATGAGGGTGGAAAGGTTATTGGTTTATAAAACCAAATTTGCCAAACTAAACCAAAATATTTAATGTACTTAATGTGTAGTTTGGCAATACACAACACATATTGGATGTTTTCTTTTAGTGCTTCAAATTTCTCATTCACAAGACATAACGACCTAAGACATATCTGGAAGTTATGAACAGTTGAACCATCTGGTCCGCACATACAAGCTTGGCACACGTTTTACGCCGGATGCCCTTCCCGATGCAACCCTCCCATTTTATCCGAGCTTGGGACCAGCACTGCATCCAGTGGCTGGGGTTTGGGCACTGGCTGGGAATCAAGTCCGGGCCTTTCGCATGGCAGGCGAAACACCTACCACTGAGCCACCAGTGCCCTGGAAGTTATGAATTATCCAGGATTTCACAACTACTATCCTGGAGTACATGAGTTGGGAATTGTTGTAAATCAAACCAGTGTTGCCCCAAAGTAATTGAGAGGAAATGTATTGTGTAAGATGTATATCCTATTAGATTTTAAATAATAGATTTTAAATTCCCTGTCCTACCCCAACCTCAAACCTCATGACCATGACCATCAGTGTGAATATCATGAAACTTTTCACCTGCACATTGTCACATATTAATAATTTATCACTAAACCAGTATGTTTAGAGGAGCATGCATATGTAATTGCAAGGTATTAACTTAACAACACCCAGCTTGTCCCTCCTACTTTCTCTGCAAATAACATTTACTGTATTACAGGTCAATGCTGATCCAATTGGCTTGAGATTGTCTAACATTGTTTTTGGTTCTTCAAAGGCTCTCAAAAACTTTTAGGTTGTTTATGAAGGCATTTATCTAGCACAACAAACAACTCTTCTTGCAGTATGAGAATGAAAAATGGAAACGGTTAGCTTTTTTATGTTGCCTGACATCACATTTTGCTAAATTCAATGTCAAGCTACAGTCAAAGGCACACACAATCTGTGATCTGATAACAGCTGGGCATACTTTCCAGGAAAAAATAATAATAAAGCACCTAAAAAAATAAATAAATAAAAATTCTTAGAGATAGTCTGCACTCATAACTACAGCATATCCAGGCAACAAAGGATATTTTCCTGTCATGTCAGTTAGATAGAGAAGAAAACAGGAAATTTCCTGGCATCACTGTTAAGAAAAATAAACTCTTTTCATTTAGAATCCATTCCTCATCAAGAATGCAGCAGCTTTCAGATGAAGCCAGGCATGTCCTCTAATGGGAAAATGTTTCCTTTTTGTTGCTTTTCTTTTTTTGATTGATGCGTATGGAAATGTGTCAGCGAGAAAAGCTGAAGATTGTGAACCATTCCACTTTAAGAGCTGAAAGTTCTGCCTGAAACAGATTTACCAACATATATCCTGCCTGGCTCCTGAGTACGACAGCCATATCATCGAGAGAATGTGAAATCAAATCCCAATGATGCCACAGCCATCTGTGGCCAGGAGTCAAAGGGAGCAAAATTATCTGTTCTTGCTGGGTGGGAAGGATGGCATTTCTATGTTCTCTGTCAATAAGAGTGACACTAGCTATCCATGGCTGTTTGTGAGCTTATGCATAAAAAGAGGCACAGTAAGTTGCTCTGAGTGTGTTAGGCATTCTGTCGGAGTTAGTAATAGTTCTTGACAATACCTTGGGATAGGATAACATATAAGGCTATAAGGGAGGTATAGTATACGGAATAAGCATTTTTTCCACTAGTTTTAGACATAACTGTGTGTGATATAGCATCAACAGAAGAGCTAATATCATTTGTATTTGCCAGATTTTAGCAAAATGTCCAGCCAAACCACACAAAAGATCTAAAACTATATTTGTATCTTGGAAAGGGGAAATACGTTTTCATTCTTTTTCTTAGACTTTGTGTGGGAAACAAGTTGACTGAAGTTCATCCGCACTGCATATAGTAATCCCCCTTTCCCTCTCACAATCTTTTCAACATAGCTTATAATAGAAATTGTTTTTCTATTGCTTCCTGCAACAATAATGACTCTGTTGCATGGCATGTGATTGCCCAATATCTACAAAGGTGAGTAAATCAGAACATTGAATGAAATATATGTGTGAAATAACATTTTAAAATATTGCTGTATTTTTATGAATGCTGGATATGTGACCCAGCAACCACTATCATCCTGGCCTCTATTTAACCCTGTCATGTTACTTATTTTATCATACCTTATTATTATGGCCTGAGCTCTCTCACTCACTCATTGTCTATACCGCTTTATCCTGTATTCAGGGTCGCAGGGGGCATGGAGCCTATCCCAGCAGACTTAGGGCACGAGGCGGGGTACACCCTGGACACATACACACAGTCACACACACTCATTCACACACTGCAGGCAATTTGGGAACACCAATTAGCCTAATCTGCAGTTTTTTGGACAACTGGAGTACCTGGAGGAAATCCACCAAGCATGGAGAGAACATGCAAACTCCATGCACACAGAGATGGGAATCGAACCCAGACCCTGGAGGTGCAAGGCGACAGTGCTAAACACTACACCACACCAAAAGCCTGATCTATTATCTATATAGTCTTGATCTATAATCTGTAATCTCATTTTTTGTAGTACACCTTTTATCATATTGAATTTTGTTTCATTTGCATCATAAAAAATCTGCCTTAAAGCCCATATAATGACTCTGCCATATCTAATGGCTACCTAGGCACTAGACTGAATTGCAGCAACCATTCAGTATAGTTTTCCTGCAAATCGAAATAATGTTTGAGTGCAATGCTGAAGGTTAAACTCTGTCATTCATTGCATTGGAACTAATAGAACTCTAATTTGAGGGGTTGTACTGACAGAATTGAAAGAGATTAGTGTAATTATGTATATAAGGATATTGGACTTTCCAATAGTGAACTGTGCCTTTCCGACTTTAGCCTTCAGTGATTCGGTGTAACGATAAGCAAAAGTCATGGCTCAGGAGTAGTAGTAACTTTGACTTTGAAGGTTGCTATGTTTCTGGAACAGGTTTTCTGGTGAGGTTAAAAAAGGCATGACATTTTGAATAAGAATTTAAATTGTAAACATATAATCTGGTACACACTTGTAAACAGTAGCAAACTGACCACAATTCCCTGAACACATTAGGAAGGAACATCTTCCTTTCTTAAAACAAACAAACAAAAACATACTTAGGTATACTGATATACTGAAAGAATACATCCACTAAAGATATACCAAAACCCAACTTATATCTTTAGTTAATTAATCTAAATGTATGCCTTCATTCGGTTACATGCCCTGAGCCCTCTGTCCAATTTTCCTCCCGAAAACCCTCAGCCTCTAGTGTTCAGTAGCAAGATTTCACTCACTCACTCACTCATCTTCTATACCGCTTTATCCTGTATTCAGGGTCGCAGGGACCTGGAGCCTATCCCAGGAGGCTTAGGGTACACCCTGGACAGGGTGCCAATCCATCGCAGGGCACACACACATACTCACACACTATGGTCAATTTGGGAACGCCAGTTAACCTAATCTGCAGGTTTTTGGACTGTGGGAGGAAACCGGACTACCCGGAGGAAACCCACCAAGCACAGGGAGAACATGCAAACTCCATGCACACAGAGACAGGAATTGAGCCTGGTCGGGAATCGAACCTGGACCCTGGAGGTGCAAGGCGACAGTGCTAACCACTACACCACCGTGCCGCCCTAGATTTCATTCATTCCTCATAATTCCTCATGCTCCCAGAACCATCACAATTTGAGTCCTAGAATATGCCCCCGTGCCTTCAGGGAAGAAAAGCTCCATTGATGTGATAACCTGCTCACTCAATATATTCAGGTCGTCAGCTGACTTCATTTTACTGCCACATACAGTAATGTTGCTGAGCCTAGACCTGACCAACTGAAGCAACACCAGATCATAACACTGTCTCCAGAGGATTGTACACTATGCTTGATGGGTGTACAGTATCTCTTGTATCCTTGATGCACCATCACTCTGGAATAGGGTCAATCTAAACTCATCAGACTAATTTTTGGACCATTGCTCCAAAGTCCAATCTTTATGCTACCTAGCAAATTCAAGCCTTTTTGTCTGATAAACCTCAATAACAAGTTTTCCTATGGACATGCCACTGTTTAGTCCCAATCCTGTGAGTTCTCATCACATTGTGTGCATATGGAAATACTCTTACCTCTACTTTCACTATTAAACATAACTGTTTTTTACTGTTGATTTTTATTTTTTTTTTACCATGGAACTTTACCAAGTGTTTATCCCCATTTACAGTATATTTATTTCAGACCACATCTCTTCCACAAAAGTTGACAGTTCGGCACTATTTTTCCAAGTTTATAAAAAGTGTTGAAGGGTTCTTAAAATCAGTTCCAGTAATTTAAAATCTCTTTTTTTCGTTTTCTTTTCTTCATGCAGCCCAATAATCTGACCATTCTAAAATGTCAACTTTTGCTGTGGTATATAATCTGGATGAGTTTATACTGTATAATGTTTTTTTTTTTAATTTATAGATTTTTGATTGATATTCTGTCTCTATCCATGACAATAAACCTATGATAAAATTATAGGCACTCCACTTCTTGGCAAACTTACAAAATCTACAGGGGATAAATAATTATTTTCCCAACTGAATAGTATTCAGATCTTTTGCTATGACACCTGTTCAGCTCTGGTGCATACTACTCCTATCAATCATCTTGACATGCTTCTACAATTTACCCCTTACCTTATTGAATTCATTGGTCATAATTTGGAAAGGCACACCTGTCATGTATGTCAGAGTAAAAACAAAGCCATGAAGCCAAGAGAATTATCTGTAGACAAGAGAGATGGGGTCTGTCAGGAAACAGATCTGGGGAATGATAAATTAAAAAAAAATTCAGCATTAAAAGTGCTGAGGAGCACAGCAGCCTCCATCATTCTCAAATGGAAAAGATTTGCAACAATCAACAACAGTCTTACCAAATCTGGGTTCCCAGACAAACTAAGCAATTGGGGATGGAGGGCATTGGTCAGACTGGTACCCAAGAACCCAAGGGTCATTATAAATGAGATCCTGAGTTCCTTTGTGGAGATGTGAGAGCCTTACAGAAGGACAACCTTTACTGCAGCCCTCCACCAAAATGCCCTTGAAACTTTTGTTTCTCAAAAACAAAGTTTGATGGCACAAAAATTTAACTATTTGGAATAGGAAATCTGGTATTGTGCATCACCTTAGTAAAACCATCCCTATATGATTTTGAATCTGTTAATCTGTTGTGTGCATAGAGTTGTGCATGTTCTCCTGGTTCTTGGTGTGTTTTTGGTCTCATTCTGGGTGCCCATAGTGTGTGACATTGTGAGTGGGTGTGTAAATATATGTGTGTGAGTAGGTTGTAAAAGGTTGGGTTCCTCAGTGATGTAATGGCCTCTTACAGCAGTGATCGCTGGCATGAAGCCATACTGTAGGTCACTGCAGCCAACCATAATTTGCAGTGATGGTTTGAAAAGATAGATAAAGATAGATAAAGATATATAAGGACTTTTTTCGTTTAATATGCCTGAATATATGGAAATAAATGTTGAATCTCTCAAATTACAAAGGTCACACGCATATGTGTGAGAAAATCTTAAACCCTCCACCAGTCTAAGTGATTAATGAAAGGTTTACAAAAGTTGACTGTTGAATCTTTATCTCTCATGAATGTGTGAACCCCTACTGACTTTTTCATTTCCGTTTTGTTCTTGTTGCTTACAAGTGATAAGAGTGTTAAATTACACACTCTGCCAACCTCACACAGCCAGATATGAGCGCAACAGGAGAGCTTTTAAAATGCATATGCACACGCACACACACAGCTGTGCAAATAAGTATTGTCAGGTTTCGTTAAGTGATCCAATCTACTCTGATTGTATAAAGACAGAGGGCAGTGTTGTCAGGCTGGGAAGCACTGTGTGTGTGTGTGTGTGTGTGTGTGTGTGTGTGTGTGTGTGTGTGTGTGTGTCTGGGCCCATGCTTTTGTGTAGTCTTGTGGACCAGTAATCCTCAAAAGAAGATCTCATAAGATCAAAATAAGAGAACTGAATAATGGAAGGGGGAGAAAAAAAGATTGACGAAAGTGACCGGCATGAGCGCATAAAGATATGATTTTCGTCATTTACGTCTTTAAACAGTAGCCTGTATATGGGTACAGTTTGTACAAATACATGATTTTCAAATCCAAAAAGTTTTAAAAATACAGTAAAAAAAACCAATTGGTTAGGAAACAAGTAAAAATTATAAGAAGTAAATGTGACACAATAGAACACCACTAACAGGTCTATAAACAAATAATAATATATTTAAAGGCTTTTGTTGAATCTGTATGTGCTGTTAATGGAGAAAATGACAAAATCATAATATCTTAATTTTTTAACAAAATAAATACACAGATCTGATTGGTTTGAAGATTAGACAATGTATTTTTGTAATATAAATGTATTTGTTTTTATATGTGTTCTGTGGCAGAACAACTGTCTGTAGCTACTATAATATAGTAATATATAAAAGATTGTATTTCATTAATAAATTACACATTTTATTCATTTTCATGGCTGTGGGATAAGAAGATGAGAAATATAACAGGCTGTGCTGTCACTGGAAAATAATCAGATTTTAAGTACCATCACACTGTCATTAGATTAGTTCCTATTACAGCATATCCCTCCAATCCTTTAACTTTACATATTGCTCCCTCTAATACAAAGAGCTATGAAAGACCAGTATGAAAGATGATAAAGAGACGAGGTATCTGTAAATGGATCAAGGTAAAGGTGAACATGATGTTAAAGAGATGTTGAAATGGGATACATTTTTACAAGATTAAGCACTTTATGAGTGAGCGTGTAAGGAACCACAGTGCAGTGCATAAGCACTGACATAGAGATGAGCTTAAAAGCAGGTGTGCAGAGAGGAGTAGGCACAATGCCTGTAATGGATTCAGGTTTATGGCTAATAACAAATTTGAACTCATCTGCTCAATACTAACACACATACAGTACAAAGTCACACACAAGCTTTTAGCCAGCGGAGGCTGATGTACTGTAGGAAAAAGCCATAGTTTAAACTTCCAGTACTGCATAAGATATAGACAAAAAAAGGGTCTGTTTTGCTTTTCTGTCTATTTTTCTTTTTTTTTCATCTAAAAACTATTTGAATCAAATCTATATAAATAAAAGAAGTGTTTTGTCTGTACATTGGTCAGAACTCACTCTTTCAATATCATTACATTTCATACGTTGGAGGACCAGAAACCAATTTCAGAAATTTTTTCAGAATGTTGAGTAGAATTGTGTACCGCGTGTGCCTCAAACTGTAGGAGTGTATTAAACTGTCGCTAGATTATAAACTGCAAGTTTTGACAGCCAGCTCCACATGCTTTAAACTGTGGCCAGAGACAGAATTTAATGAAACTTTTGCAGACTACTGAACATTCAATTATTAAAATATCTCCCTGACATGGATGGCTCCTCCTACTAGTATCTACTATAGATAAAATATCTATTAAACATAATGTTAAGCTAAACTGACTAAACAGAGTTTAATGAAACTTTAAGCTTATGAAAAGTTTAACCTGCACCATAAGTGAAATCAAAATGTTGAGTAAAAGCAATGTAATGAACAGTCGTGTGCCGGATTTAATAATATACTTTAAAATAAGTTAATAATAAGAAACTTGCTCAATGTAAACAAACACCTGCAGCAATAGATATTGGAAAATATTACTGAATATTTTAACAACTGAAACAACAGCAGTTGCTGAGGTGGAGTCGTTTCAAGACAAATCTTAATCTTTATCCAATCTCCTTTTTCAATTTATCTGTGATTCGCTCTCCGATTATCGAACAGGGAGTGTTTTCTGGCTGACGACTGAAGAAGTACAACATAGCGTAAACAAGGCTTATTATCCTCAAACCTTTATATTATTAAATTTGATTTCTTTGTACATGAAGACAGACAGAGGCAGGGAGGCAGACATGTACATGGGCTTCACCCTGAAATAATAATATCACTATTTACATTAAAGCTGATCAGCTTATTTTTAGCTTTAACCTTTTTAACTATTTTTACAAACTTTTGATGGGTACTAATTCTAGTTGTTTATAAATCAAGAAAAACATTTACTTATTTATTAGTTTATTCCCTGTATATCATAATTGATCATTTAAGTGCATGTTAATTTTCCACACAAATTTTGTGTCAAATTACACTGGCATTTCATTTAGGTGATGGAATCAGACATTTTCAAGCAGTATAAACAAACACATTTGCTTTGCGCTGCAAATCTATTATAAGATAACTCAAGACACTGTTTGGTTTCTGTGTTTTACGTATTGTGACTCTGGGGTTAACTACTGGTGAGCGGGGCAAAAGGAGAGTGGAGGGGAATGTGCCCCCTGCTGGGCAAACTATTTATGCATTTCTAGAGTAACATTGGTACAGAGATAAAATGGACTGCACTACTCAATATTTATTTATTTATTATTTATTGATTTATTTTACATTTGAACCTAGTAGGATGGGTAACAAAAAATTAAAATTTTATGGAAAAAAGTACAAAATCATGAAGAGTTAAAGTAAAAAAAAAACTCTCAAAGCTGTCTGAATCTTTAGAAAATGTAGAAAATGAAAACAACTTTAGAAACTGCACAAAGCAGGTGTTCAATAACACGCATGCCTTTATATTTTCATAAAGAAGATATCACAGTCTCCTGAGTTCTGTGATATGATAGCTTATTTGAACCAAGGCACTATTCCAAGTTGTCAGTATTCACAGAAAAAAATGCATCCTCAGCTACAGTATAAGAAAAGGCTTCTAGGGACATCCTATCTAGGTTGTATTGAAATCTTTGTTTTTTCCTGCAGAGGTACGTTTTAATTATGACACACCTGCTTTCCACTAGCTGGAGAGCAAATACAAAACTTTTCCTAACAGGATTTATTAATGCGGCACTTGTAGAGAAAAAATGTTTTATGTAAGTGGCTTATTTAGAATGGAAATTTTTGACTGTTGGAAAAGACTACAAGAGAAACATGATTAGGGTAGGTGTAAGTTTTTTTTTTGTGACTAAATTGTACTGACTGATTATTGGGGTTTAAATCCAGATTGATTAAATTCACAATCGTTTTAATGACAAAGTTTATATGGTTATGCTCTCATGGACAATGACAAGCAATCCTGGAGAAATGTGTATGGTTGAATATTCCTTTCTGATTGGATCAAAAGTTGATTAATTTTCATAACGCAGCTATGACAATACTTTTAGACTTCAGATTTCTCTTTATTTAATGAATCTAATGTTTGAAAAAATCATGTTGACACAAGAAGAAACTGTGCTGTGCTGTTATTGGAATTTCATACACTGCCATGTTTTCACAAAATCACAGAATTTTACCCTATTTAATTTGATAGAATTGGTCATAATCAAACGCCTCAGAGCCTATCAGTGTTTCGGAATCAGAAACCTGTGAATCATTATTATTATTAATTAGCATCAGGTCAATATATATATATATATATATATATATTTTTTTTTTTTTTTTTTTTTTTTTTATCACTACTAAATGACCAGACATCCAAC
>JAOVVA010000027.1:12218576-12235971 GCA_028565275.1 Leiocassis micropogon | reverse complement strand
TTTTTTTTTTTTTTTTTTTTTTTTTTTTAATCATGACAGAACAACCAAAAAAAACAATTTCGCATACACATATTAATTAGGTTTTATATTTTTAAGATCTGATTTGGCTGCTGATTAGCGCAGTGGAAGCCCGTTAGCCCTATCATCACAAGTTCAATTCCAGGGTTGATGCTACAGTAGTCCGTATACTTCAGTCTAGCCTTCTAAGGAGGGGCGGGTGGGGTGGTGTGGGGTGGGAGGAAGTTCTGGGGATGTGTTCTCCCACATCAATCATAGTGACACTAGGTAACCATGGGTGTCTGTGAGCTCATGCAAGCAAAAAGGGCAGATAGTGTTTTCCTCCAAGTGTGTTATACCGCTCTCTATGCCCTCCATGGTTGGTAGCTGATGCTGATGGGGGACTGCCTTAACAAGACAGGTGGGAATTGGACATGACTAAATTGGGTAGAAAATTAGGGGAGGCATATGATTTGTTGATCTATTCTGTTTTTAATGAAAAGTTTGAACAGGTCACCTATGGATACAAAACAAAGCACAAGACACCTTTTCTAAATTGATGATGGAGATGGTACAATAATTTACAAGCTGTTTATTATACGCGACTTAGGTTCAGAACTGATGATAAATACAGTACGCCACTGCTTATGTGTTTTATAGAGAAAAAAAGCCCAATCCTCTCTCAGTGGAACTAATACCACTGGCATCAGGTAATTTGTCATACCCTTCCCTCCATATATCATCAAGCTTACAACTTGAAGTGTATGTATCATGAAAAACAATGTAGTCTCTAGTCCTGACCTAGAAAAGATGGTCTTCATATACAATTGTCTATACATGTTTTAACAATTTTAACAAATAAATTTGTCACTTTCTGTCTTCAATATACAGTAGCTGCATCTTGGCCAGGATTAGCATGGATCCAGAGCTCATCACAGGAATATACCTTGGTCATAAGACTGTAGTCTATAACAGAGCATCAGACACACAATAAGACCTTTGGGCAATTTACAGTAGCAAATCTGCCTACCAGGATGTGTTTCAGAGTTTGGAGGCAACCAGAGAAACTGGAAAAGATCCCACTGTGTGAATATGTAAAATGGCAAAAAGCCAGCTGAGGATAAAACTAGATGTGTCAATTAGCAGTGTCATCCAGTAGGATCGATGCAGCTCACAGGATATATAGTAATTTAGTAAGGATGTACACGTAAGAGCTAAACAGCACAGACACAATGACACGAGGAGAGGTCTTACATGAAAGTGGGGTTTTTATTGAATGTTAAAGGGTTAGGGAAGATTCTGAGCAAAGAATGTGGTGTTAGGTCAAGGAAAAATAAGAGACTATGTGTATGAAGTGAGAGTGTGCAAGTGTGGGTCAGAGGCGGTGCCCAGCAAGCATAAGGGCAAGAAGCTGGTGAGAGATGGGCATAAAACGGAGGCGGCTCTCGCAAGCTCCTCAGCAGCATATTCATGTTGAAGGCCAGAAGGCTACTCACAGTTTATTGAGAAACCCCATGGTCTTCAGCCATTATATAGCACCAGCCATGTCATGTTTAGCGGCCCCACCTCCTCACATACCTCCTGATGGGGAGGCCGTGTGGCAAATGAGCTCGTTAGTTTCAGTGAACGAGAAGAGAAAAAAATTGGAGTGTGCACCCGTCACTGGAGGATCTGTGAGAATTCAGTACTCTGCAAAAGTCTTGCGCTGCCTCTTATTTCTTCATGAAAATAAGAGAGGTTGGAACAGATGAGAGGGGAAATGTGGTTGCTGCTGAGGTTGTTCCATAAACAAGAAATGCTTAAATAGTAGCTTTAGGCACTTTGCAGCCTGTTACAGTAAAATGTGTCCCCGTTTTTTTTTTTTATCTGAACAATTTTATTTAGTTTAATATGAAAAAATTAGGAGCGGCTCAAGACTTTTGCACAATACTGTATATTTTGTTTGCAAGGCATGCATGGTGCATTTACTGTTTTCAATAATTTACCTTTAGTAATTGCTTTATTTTAGCTTTATGCTTCATTCTGGTCAGGAAGGCACCCTCACTGCCCCTTACACAAGTTATTTTGTGTTTCCTAAGGTTGTGGGAACTCGGATATATTTTACACAATACACAATTGCTACCAAACATTGAAGGTTTGAAGGTTAATACAGAGAGTTCATTATGTTACAGATCGAAAGCTCTGACTATCCAATGGCTTAAGTGTACATGTTTCTGCAGGTTGGATGTTCAGCTGAGCAATGCTGATATCTCCCAGGGAAAACAGGATTATCATGCTGTTTTCCTTTGAAGCATTTAAAACGAAAATTACTTGGTTATGAATTGGGCCAGTGATGCAGATCTGTATCCAATGTCTCAAACATTGCTGCTGACCAAGAATGTGTTGCTTGAAATAAGGGGAAAAAATCTGTTTTGTTTTGATAAGGTCTTAAAATTAAATTAATTAAAATTTGAACTATATTTTAATTGTCTTTGAGTCTCCTGGGCTTACAGTGAGCAAAAATAAATGTATTGAAGCACAAAAAAAAAAATCCAAGTACAAGTTCTAAAACTGATTTATACTCTGAAAAGTATGTTGCGGTAAACAATTTGCTTGTGAACTGTCACTGGAGTAGACGCAGTTATATAATTACTTCTTACTTCTGATGGTATATCATAAAGTCCAGGATGGGACAACAGAAGACAAAGAAGACAAAGCTTTGACAACAGACTGTGTGATTGTGAGCAAATGTAGCAGAAGATATTTCCATTTCCAACTGCAACTAGTTGCAGAAGCAATGATTGAAGTAAATGTGTAACAGTAATGACTGTACATTAGTGCAGATTTATAGTGATAAATATAGTCTGTGCTAACATTATGACAGTTGAGAGTAAAAGGATTAGGGTTTGTGTAGCAGCCTCGGAAGAACAGTTGAAAGTCGAGTTTCCTGGTGACTAGAGGCAAGTTTGTAAAGCAGCTGGTTTTTCATCTGTATCTTTTGCTAGAGGGAAGATGCTGCAATATGAGTTACACTTATATTCAGTGGTGTCAGGGGACATTTTTAAAGCTATTTTCTGAATATATTTAATGTACTGAAATTGCACTGATGGCAGATTATGTCTAATTATTTCTGAGACCTTGCACACAAGCTGTTCAAGTTTCCTTTTGATGTGTGAGACAGTACTACCATACCATTCTGTGATGGAGAATTTCAGGACAATAACCGGGGACTTGTGAGGCAGCAGTGCTAGTTATTGCACGAGGGTGGCATCTGTCCTCAATACATAATCTAACTGAAGTCATCCACTGCACATTTAGAGAATTTGCATCAAATGTAGGTTTTTCATGCAATAACACTAATAGTTTCAGACACAGCCACATGCTGTGCATATACAAAAGCAAGATAATAACCATCATCCTTTTTTCACATATACTTTTCTCCTTCTTACCCTGTTTACCAAAGTGTCCTTTGAACTTTTTATGTTGCGTCAGAGGAACTGGTCCTGAATACAGATTAGATGGGCCTCTGATGTCGCTCTTCTATATTTTACCCTCTGACACTGTTTTTCTTTTTTTTTTTGAACCCTTATGTTGTATAATTAATTTTTATAATGCAATATTTCTCAACCTAAACTCATTGCACTATTGATATCCTTTATGGTCAATGCTTTACGATGCTAAGAATGAAACACTGATTCGCTATGACTCAAAATTCTTAGCTTCATTATTCCATGTTTTTTTTGCTTACTTTACAAGTTGGAGAAGGAGTTTAATTCAAATGCTAGAAAATCATAGCACTACAGTGTGTCATTCAGCACACATGGTTCAAATCAATTCAATCATCTAATCTGGTAATGATGTCTTGCTGTTAAATAAGACAAAACACAAATCTCTGCATGGCTCCAGTTCTGAATCTTATATCCCATGCTTTATCCAGCTAGCATTTAAGGGATAAACTGTTTGATTTATATATTTTTATTTAACTACATCCTCTCATAATACTTCAAAGCTCCTTTCAGACATGCACTCCTTTTTACTAATCTGACAGCATCTTAATGTGCCGGCTTCATGTCTTTGAGTACCTTGGTGACTTTTCCACTAAAGTCAGAACGGCAATCTTAGTCAGGCCTAGTAATTTTTACAATTTACATTTGACATGGCACAAGTCTGAACTACATGCAGTCACAAGTTAGAGATAGGAACACATGATTGCAATGTACTGGCATAGGACTGAGAATTTTATTTTAAAATTAGTTTAAATGAATAAACAGTGGCTGGCAAAATACACTAATCCTGTACTTAAATAACTTAGATACCCTAGGCAAAATATTACTCAAGTAGAAGAGCTCCATTTCTACTTGAGTAAAAATACAAAAGTACTTACCTTTAAAATTATTAATGTCAATGTTTGTCAGCTCATTGTAGCCTTCTCTCTCTCTCTCTCACTCTCTCTCTCTCTCTGCGCTTCCTAACTCCACACTGTTACTGTCTGCACCCGTCGCTGATTTCACATGCTACATACTGTAATGTGGGGGAAGGCAAATCATGCAATTATACACAATTGTCAGCAGGTGGCTTCGAATATTACATACTTCTATGGTGATGTAATACAAATTGCAGAAATGTAGAAAGTATGGATATTATCTGTAGGATGTAGTCGGATAAAAGTAAAAGTATCCACTAATAAAACTATTCATATAATGTACATACATGAAATGTGTACTTCACTTTTTTCCAGGGGAATAATAATAATAATAATAATAATAATAATAATAATAATAATAATAATAATAATAATAAAGGATGTATTGATACTGATGCTGGTAGCTAATTTCAGGCATACAGTATATACTTGTATACTTGTACTTATACAGAATGCTCCACAACTAATGACTAATCACATATGATACATGGTGACATAAGCCTAATGTACATTATTACTTATGTTCAAATAAGAATGAAAAAAAAAGAGCAAAACTAACTGTTTATGACACACTGGTTGTTAATGCTGTAGGTTCCTCATTTCATTATCAGTATTGGTGTTGATGAGTACCAAATAACATATACTTGTTACTTTTTATAGTCTGCTTCGCTGAATGAGCCGGTGAGGTGCAGAATTTTTAAAAAAGAAAATGATGTACAGTAAATCTCAGTTACATGTAATTCCAAGTGAATTCTGACTACACAGAATTTTCCCTACATTAAAACTGGCATCTTTTAAATGCAAGCCACTGACTTATACAGTCAAGTCCAAGTGGGGCCCATAGTGAATAACAATTGCAATACACCATGTTACCATGATGATACCATCTTTCTCTCTCTCTCTCTCTCTCTCTCTTTTGAATTCAGGATGAACTGCGATCAGTGTCTGCCAGGGGCCCTTTTCTTTTAAAATGTAGCTCAATCACCATTTTATCTTCCAATATTAAATGCTCATCTATTTTTTTAAAAATATTTTTAAAATGGCGGTTTCGTGACATGACAGATCAGTAATATATATATGACTTCTATAAATAATAGAATTCTCAGCACTTGCCGTCTATTTTAACAGAAACTCCAATATTAAATTCAGGCACATGCATCACAGAGGCAGGATCAAAACTGTAGCACCACATATGCTCTATTTCATTTATATATAAGCATACATTAAGTTCCACTGTTTATATTGGGCATTTATTATGCAACTAGCATAAGTAACAGTCATTGATGGGAAAAGATTTTGTAAAAATAATTAAAAGTTAAAAACTACAAATAAGTTGATCAGCTTTAATGTAATCAGTGATATTATTATTTTATACAAACATTTCTGCCTGTCTTTCTGTATGGCAGAACTCTCTGACTATCTCATTAATACAATAACATACAATAACTAAACACTTACAGTGGAACCTTGGATTATGAGCATAATTCGTTCCGGAAATGGGCACATATTCCAAAACATTCGTAAACCAAAGCGAATTTTCCCATAAGAAATAATGGAAACTCAAATTATCTGTTCCACAGCCCCCAAAAAATAAATACATAAAATAATTAATACAAAATATAAATTAAAAATAAAACAAATTAACCTGCACTTTTTAAAGTAAAAATAAATCCTGGCCCCCGGATAAATCTTTCCGTTTATGCACGCTGTGTGTGTGTATGTGTGTGTGTCTTTGTATGTGCTGTGAAGCTCTCTTATTTGCGTTTCACACACACACACACACACACACACACACAAATTAATGCAAGGACTGTTTTATCGGGAAAATTAGC
Organism: Leiocassis micropogon; assembly: GCA_028565275.1. Lineage (NCBI taxonomy): Eukaryota > Metazoa > Chordata > Actinopteri > Siluriformes > Bagridae > Leiocassis > Leiocassis micropogon. The sequence goes on along the minus strand of JAOVVA010000027.1, from coordinate 12,229,740 downwards.
AAGGAACACCACTAATGACACTTGCGTGAGTGTATACAGTACTAACAGAATCACTGTTGTAAAGTAAAACAAACAAACAACTGGACCTGCACTTTACCGTTGAAAAGAATCGCGTCAGAGCAGTGTTTCTGTGAAGAGCAGAGAATGTGTGTGTGAAGCCGAGAGGAGGAGGGGGTGGGGGGAGGGGTGTAAAGGGTAGAGTGTGTGTGTGTGTGAAGGCAAAAGGAGGGGTGTGTGTGTGGAGGGGCACGGTGTCAAATTACGCGCGCGCACACATAACGACAGGCTGATACAGAGAGGGAGAAAATGGATCTTTAACCTCTTTAATAAGACTTTCTTTTGCTTTACATGCGCACACACACGTGTATTATAAGAAACAGTACACGCGCGCTGTACACACGTGCTTACAAACACAAAATCAAATATGTTTTACACGCACACACGTGGTCACAGTGTTATAGTAAACAGTACACGCGCGCACGGATGTTGATTATACCAGTAAGAGACGCGCACTAAGACCCAGCAGGGGAGACGATTTAACCACAATTCCGCAGCGCAAGAGAGAGAAAAAAAACATTGGCTCAGTTGTGATCACATGATGCTCGGCGTCAAAACAAGAAGCGCATGCGTGATACTTGATACTCGGTACTCGTAAACCAAGACTTTCTCATTTTTCTAGTCAAAATTTATTACAAATCTTTGCTCGTCTTGCGGAATACTCGCAAACCGCGTTACTCGCAATCCGAGGTTCCACAGTATGTGCTTTGCATAACTGACACGACTGCTTTTTGTACCAAATGAATTTAATATTGTTTTTGGTTTTTCATTTAAATTTAGAAACTAGAATGCTAACTTAGACGTTCTCTATAAATAACAGCACGGTCCTCTCACTGTACCTCATTCCTCATGCATGTGTCTTATCCTTTCCCTTGAGACCTATTCCTTAGACTTGTTTCTAGCTTATGCATTGTAATAACCACACTTTACAAGCTGGCCTATTTTGCAGCAATCCTCATAAACACACAGTGGACAGCTGTTAAACACTTCTGCTCAATTTCCCCCCTCCTTGTTTGTTTATACAAGTGATGCATTTGGTAAAGCTGCCTGTTGTGTGGTGGGATTCGCCTCTTCACACTCACACATGTCCTTCATAATTATCTTTAACACCAGAATACCCGTCAGTCTCTTTTTTTCTAAATCACTCCATCTGCACTGCCACAGCCTAAAATAGGTGCAGCTTCTGCTGCTTCTCTTCTCCTTCACTTCTTAACTGGGAGAAAATACACAATTTAAAATGTATTGTATGTATTTTTACAATTTTAACCATGGTTAGGAGTTACTATGCCTACCTCATTCCTTATTCAAGCAGCAGCACTATAATATGCATAATGCTGCATGAGCACTAATCTAATGCTTTCAGGTTAGAATATTTCTGTAACATAATCGGGTGCTTTGGTTAACACTTGTGGGGACTGTATCTTAGGATTTTGTCCATTTATTTGGTGGCGGTTGGTGATGTAGGCATATTTTCTGATATAGTGACATGTTTCCATGGCACTTTCAGAGACTTTCTCCCTGAAGCGTTATTACACCCTGAACTGTCATGAACTCATTTTAGGGCTTTAATTTTGCACAGGTGTCAGCACGCCCTACATTGGTTCCTATATAATGTCAAGACAAATGTAGAATCAGCAGCATTTGCTGAAAATGGGTCTCAGTTACAGGTGATTTAAATTCTGAAGCATACTAAGCAGTGGTCCCCAACCACCGGGCTGCACGGAAAGAATTGAATATATTTATATATTTTTTCATCGAAATCTGTAAGAATTTTTTTTTTTTTTTTTTTAAATGATCAGATCATATTCCATCCACTTCTGTGTCTCAGTTTGGTGCCTAATAAAATTGAGCTAACATTTAAGTTAACTCTAGTAAAATTAGTAAAATTAGTAAAAAAATAATAATAAAAATGTCTCTGGAGCGAAAAAAAGCAAAAAATACCCAAAGATGGGACAGCGGAAGACTCTGAGACTGCTAACAAAAAGTGTAACAAAAATGGTAACAAAAAGAAAGCTGCATTTAAAAGAAAATACCAAGAGTCCTACATCAACCCTACCTGAGGTTGTCTGCAGAACTTATGGAGCATAAGGCATACACTTTGGGTGTCATTGTCTCTGACTCCTATATGGGACAGCGTCAATGCATGGAAACAACCTCAGGGTTCACACCGATTCTGCATTATGGTATTTTGTATTTATTATGCCTTTTATTATGCTTTGTTATGAGCACATGAGGGCGGCCATAGACAATTATTTTACATAACTTTTTGTGTGGTGCAAAAAAAGGTAGAGACCGCTCATCTTAAGCAACTGCGTCAATCTACAGTAAGATATAGAAAACTACCTATTAAAATATTGAAATATCTTTTGAACTTAGGTAGTTAACTTTGAACTATGAATAATAATGATCAAGTTTGCACGTGTAATGCAATCAAAATATATTATTATGTATTATGCAGATCACCTCAAAGGCTCTCTCTTTTTAAAAGTATTTTCATTGCTCATTGTTTTCCAAAAAGTAGTATAGTACTACATTAAAATTTGGACATACCTCCAAGACATTTGGAATTATGTAGTCAATAAAAATGTGTTAACACAATTTAAAAAATAATTTTTAGTTCTTCAAAGTAGCCACCTTGTGTTTTGATCGCAGCTTTGCACACTCTTGGCATTTTCCCAGTCAGCCTCATGAGGTAGTCACTTGGAATGGTTTTATAACAATCTTGAAGGAGCTCCCAGAGTTGCTTGCTGGCTGCCTTCTCTTCAATCTTCAGTCTTTCCAACTCATCTCAAAACATCTAAATTGGAAAGCCTGAGTAATTGTGGTTCATCTGATGCAGCGCTTCATCACCACTCTCTTTTCTGTACAAATAGCTCACTGCTCTCACATAACCTAGAGGTGTGTTTGGGGCATTGTCCTGATAGAAAATAAATTATGGTCCCATTTAGTGCAAACCAGATGAGATGACATGTCGATGCACAATGCTGAGGTAGCCATGCTCTTTAATTGTCCAAGTCACCAACAGAGTCACCAGCAAAGCACCACCACACAATCACACCTCATCCTCCTTGCTTCACAGTGGGAACCACATATTCAGGAACCACACGTTCACCCACTCTACATCTAACAGAGACATGGCGGTTAGAACGAAAAATGTCCATTTTTCCTGTTTCTTGGCACCAACAAATTTCTTCACATCTCTTCAAGTAATGGTTTCTTTGCTGCAATCCGACCATGAAGCCTAAATCGACTCACGCAGTCTCCTCTGAACTCCGGATGTTGAAATATGTCTGCCGCATGATTATGTGAGCTACAATCTGGGGTTGCAGAGGGTAGGGTTAGATGGAGGCAGACGATTCGCTGTGCAACTCCTGAAAGTCGAAAGACAAAGAAGAAGAAGAATCTGAGGTGCTGTAAACCATTGGTTTATGAGGCTGGTCCTTCTATTAAACTAGTTTGATCATAGCATTTAAGGGATTTTGTTGACTGCACTTGGAATACATTCAAAGAGATTGAGATTTTTCAGACTGACTAACCGTTATTTCTCAAAGTAATGATGGACTTTCTTTTCTCTTTACTTAACTGCTTCATAAAATGTAGTTCAGGTAACTATCTAATACTGACGTAAAGCTTTCTAATAAATGGCTAATTAACTGTACTGGGGTTGATTCCCAAATAGTGTAAAATGGAAAGCTAGTGCACTATGTAGTGTGTACAAGCCCTTGTTCCATCTACTAAGTAGTGCCCTTGATCAGGCATCAGGGAGGGATTCAGCCTTGTGTTCGACCCTAATTGCAGTAGCATTGTAGCTCACGTTAGCCATGAAAAACACAGTCAAATTCAAATCCAAATTGTATTTGTCACGTACAGTCATACACAGTATGATATAAAGTGAAATGCTTACAGCCGCTGATGACCTAAACATTTAAAAATAGGAAAAGTAGAGTTTCTTTATAGGTATATATAGGAATATATAGTATGAAATAAGAGATTTTTTTTATGTTAATTAAAAATATGGAAAAATATAGCAACAAAAACTTTAGCTGTAAAAATTATTTTACATTTATATTATGTACAAATAATAAAATACAAAAATAAAAATGTAAAAAAAATGAAACTGAATTATAATGAAACATATTCTATATAGAATAATATAGAAATAATATCCAGTCATGGGAAAGACAATGTGCAGAATAATGTGCAAAATCACAGTTCAAAGTTCACAGTTCTGTGGTGTGCAAAATGTACAAATGTGCCATATGTAATGTGAGATGAGTGTTGTGATGGGTAGTCGGATTGTTTGAGAAAGCACATCAGAGTGTTAAGTCCTGTGTGATATTGTGAGCCTTATAAGTAGTTGTCAGTTCATAACAACTTAGAAGCAAGTCCCATATATATATATAAAACAACTTATATACAAGTTGTATGCATTTTAATTGGTGTTTTAAAAGTAAATTTAAAGTCATGAGTTCATATAGTTTAAGCTTCATTATTCATTCAGTAGAATGCGAAGACAGCTGCATCTTTGAAAATGTGCTTTCTGAGTCACTAAGATATACTGTAGACCAGAAACTTATAAAAGTTTTAGCCAAAGAAAATCTATTTATTGAAAATATCAATAGTTATAGTCTGCGCTATTTGCAGGTGCAAATTGATTTTCTAGGTAGTCTATTTATATTATTGAAATGACCTTGTACAGTATGTGGTTCTTGCCTTTGTTGTCAACTTTTTTGAGTAGAGAATTGAGGTGTTTCAGTGTCTAGACCTGAGGTCTAAAGACAGGCACTTAGCAAACCAAATACATATGGTTTACGGAGTAGAAAGTACAGACTGAAGAGTTCATGCTGTTCACCAGTTATTCAAATATGATGTAAAAGCAAGAGAATTTTTTAAAATAAATAGACAATTTGCATGAACTTTAATTAATTAATGAATTAATTAATTAATCAACAGTCTGGTAGTTATATGTTTTAAATTGGTCAAGAAAGTTAGGCTAAATGTTTTATTATTATTATTATTACTATTATTATTATGCTTGTCATGTTGTTACATCAAACCTTTGGACAGTGACACTGAACTTTAGACTGCTCCTCCCTTAAGCCAGCAGCTCACAATACAATGCTATAAATTCAAGGATAGAATCATACATAATTGAGACCCACCCCTCATGCAGAGTTTTCAGGAAACTCCACCCATGTGCGACTCCCACACAACAGTGTCAGAAGTAATGTCTGAGGTCTGAATACCACTGTGTCCAATTTCAGTATTAACTCATCACTCCAGACACAACAACACAACCTGACGGTCCATGGACAATACTGAAATATGAGGTAATAAATTAAGAGCAGTGTGGGGAATTAAAAATAATTTGATAGCAATATGACGTGTAAGCTTGTCTCCCCTTGGGAGGAGAGAGAGAGAAAGAGAGACATGGTTTAGATCAATATGTTTATGATGATTCTAATTATGATTAATAGGTTTCTATATTACCATTTTGTAAATCCAGTAACATCACACTGCATTTCATTGTTTTCTGCTTATATATGCAAATGTTCAACCTTTCAGATATGTTTTTGAATTGTCCACTTAAACTTCCAGGTTAGGTCTGTTCAAGTAGACTATTCGTATATAATACTGAATATTTGGATCATATTTGGATTCATGATGATCTGATTCGATGATTCTGGTGGTGCAACCAATAAAAACAAGTCAATGTTTTTATTTTTAAAACCAATTCATGGGAAAAATAAAAAAACACACAAAAAATGCGGTTACGTCAAAAATAAAAAATGATTAAGCACAACCTACCAGGATCCAACACACAATCAACAATGTCCTCATTCATCTCACTTTGAAATTCAGATGTATCCTTATGTTGGCTGGTAGCAAACCACTGTTGTCCCACACAGGCACAGGCTGTAACAGAATTCATAATGAGAGGGAATGATGCACTGACAGAATGATATGTGTGTGTGTGTGTGGTATTTCTTGACTGTGCGAACGCATATAAACAGCATATGGTTGGGAGGTAGAGCGTAAGTCCGAGGAGTAAACTGGCTTGTAATGATTTCCACAGAGGAAGAATGCTCGAGACGAATGATCTGTCAGCCGTCCTCCTCTTTCAGTCTGCCAAATTAAATGGAACCAAGGGATTGGAGTAGCACGGCCATATTTCCTGTCAACCACTTTCCACTCCATTACGAAAAAAAAGGGTGGGGAAGGAGAGAGAGAGAGAGAGAGAGAGAGAGAGATGTCTGCAGTGAAGGTTATGCGAGGTAAATCGATGTGTTCTTTCTACATTTCTGAGTGCTCACTGAAACATGGCCAATCCTCTCAGAATCCTGAAGTGTACCATCTGCTGCCACTTAAGAGGAATGACGTCTTATAAATCGCATTTACATTTAAAGACTAAGATGGAGCATAATGTTGGTGTTTGTCAAATTATTTGGTGCGGGTGGCAGGAATATCAAACAAACTTGTATCCGCAATGCTGTGGTGTCCATGCCGTCTCTAGTAAATGTATAGCTCTGTATATAACCAACTGGGCCGAAAATAATTTTACAACATAAACACGTGTCAATGTTATGAACATTTGTGTATTTGTTTTAATCACCACAATGCAACGAAACACTCACTCACTCATCGTCTATACCGTTTTATCCTGTGTAGCAGGGGGACTGGAGCCTATCCCAGGCAGACTTAGGGCACAAGGCAGGAGATTGGCTGAGGTACCAATCCATCGCAGGCATTGTGCAATTTGGAAACACTAATTAACCTAACCTGCATGACTTTGGCCTGTGGGAAGAATCTGGAGTACTTGGAGGAAACCCTACAAGCACTGGGAGATCATGCAAACTCCATGCAGGAATCAAACCCAGACCATGGAGGTGCAAGGCGACAGTGCTAACCATGTCCTCTGGGCCACCATGCCGCCTGCAATGTAACAATCTGATAAATCCATGTGTGCACTATTCCTTGGTATTTTCTTTTGTGCCTAGCAAAGCCAAGCAAAGAGGAATAATGAATTAAGTTTAAGTGAGGTCTTTTTATTTCATATTTTACTTTATTTACATGTCTTTTCTAAATGTTTTGATTGTTTTAAATCACCTCGCACCTCCAGGGTATGGCCAGTTCGAGTGTCAAGTCCCATCTCTGTGTGGATGAAGTTTGCATGTTCTCCCTGTGCTTGGTGGGTTTCCTCCAGGTACTCAGGTTTCCTCCCACACTCCTGCACAGTCCAAAGACATGCAGATTCGGCTGGTTGGCGTTCCCAAATTGCCCGTAGTGTGTGAATGTGTGTGTCCCCTGCGATGGATTGGCACCCTGTCCAGGGTGTACCCCATCTTGTGGCCTAAGTCTCCTGGGATAGGCTTCAGGCCCCCCGTGACCCTGAATACAGGATAAAACAGTATAGACGGTGAGTGAGTGGGAGTGTTTTTATATGCAAAAAATATATAATTATAGTGTTGGAAATTGGTAATATCTGTAATATTTTTGGGTGGCTGGAACAGATTATATGCACTTACACTATTTCCTATGGGAAAATGCTTTTTCGCAACACAAATTTTCACCTAAAGAGCTTGCATCTGGAATGGGGTTACATTTGTATGCCGAGGTACCACTGTAGGGAGTGTGAAAATGTCTTACATTTATTTGTTGGCAGACTAGCAAAGCAACTTATCTGTACTACTACCAATAAGGCCTGCTTCTTGCTGTCAAGCATTATTTTTCCTATGGAGAGGTCACTCTGACTGTGCAGCAATGCACAGCTTAAACCACATCATCAAGTTCACAGATTAAACAACAATGGCGTGTCTCATCAACAAGAACGACATGTTAGCATACAGAGAGGAGTGGCAGTGGAGTTGCAACGAACTGCTGTATAGTACTTTTTTTATGTTTTATGTCATATTTTACTTTTTTTTTTTTTTTACATTTCTGAATCTGTTTCTGAATGTGGACAAAACTAAACATCGTTGTTGACTTAAAGATAGCAGAGAGGAAAAAACTTAAGTTTTCTCCTAACACTAGCTCCACAGCCAGGAAACTCCAGCAGCATCTCTACTTTCTGTGAAAGCTGAGAGAAGTTCATCTTCCAACTTTCATCCACAGCATTTTTATAAAGAGACAATTGAGCAAAGTCTTAGATTGCAAGACCATGTACAGTAGCAGATAGTTAGGACAGCTGAGAAGATCAGTGGGGTCTTTTGTCCCTCCATCACTGAGATTTAGACCACACGCTGCATTCACATTGCAAATGATCACACACATTCATTACACAAACCCTTCTATCTGACAAAGGTTACTGAAGCATTCAGGCCCACATGGTCAGAATGTGTAACAGTTTCTTGCCATAAGCCATCAGATTTATAAATATCAAGGGACTGGATTAACCCCAACACATGCGTACACACACACACACACACCCCAACTGAACACCAGTCTATTCTGTTCTCTGCAATTTTTTTACATTTTTTCCCTTACACCGGCTGCTAAACATGAAATATTGTGATGTACAGACCTGTAATATGGCTGCCAAGTACTGTACTATGTTGATACCTACTGCATTTAATATTATATCACAGTATATATTTCCCTGTATTTTATTCACCATATAACTGTGTACTAGTGAGCACTGTTCTTTACTGTGCCCATTGTTTCCTATGCTTTTAGTAGAATTCTACTGTATTACACTGTTCGCCCACACTTATACTTTATGCTGTCTTGTATTAAGTTTGTTATTTGTAGTTCCGTGTTAATCTGTATATCAATGTGGTCCTGGGATCCAAGGCCTCCGTGGATCAGACTTGTTTAAGCAATGCATTCCATGGGTGCTTGATCAGATTGGGATCTGGGAAGTTGAAGGCTAGGTCAGTGGCCTTGCAAGCTTGCGTGCTTGGTCCCATTTGCTGATGTATGATCAGTGTTATTTAGTTTCCTGGCAGTGGTAATAAAATTATGCTTGATTGGTATAATCTCTCCAGGTTCATGAACTGCCCCAGGGTCTCCAACTAGTATAAGATTCTTGATACAGCTTTGTGGGAGCTGATCAAAAATATCCTTGTAATCATTCCAAATGAGCAAATAAATGAATTTTTGAGAACAGTGGCAATTTTTTTTTTTTTTTTTATAGATCTGGAGCTCTCTATCCCAGCATGGAGAGCCCAACACAAACTAATAACGCTCAATAGGGACTTTGTTTTTGCCACCCCACGAGTTGCCTGACAACTTTATTTTTCCGGTCACTACGTTGGAGGAGCATAGACTGATTGGTAAAAAGAGACTTTATCCACAATCACACAAACACTTCACAGACCACTATGGTACAACTATAGCACTACCTCCACTGATCTAATCCATTTGCTAGTTTTATGCTTTTTCCCATCTTTTTCATGTGTTATGAATATTTAAACTAAAATTATGATCTCATTTTGTTTCTATTAGTGTCTGATTAGTGCTCCATGGTTTAGATCCTGTGGGTGAAGAAGGGAGCTAAATGTTGGAATTATCACTCACATGATTTATTCTCTAACATGTTGAAAATGGCTCGCATTTACACACAAGCAGTACACAAGATTAGATGAATAGATTGCCTTTTTTCCTGCATCACAGCAGTATACTAACAGACATGGATTTCTTCTTCGCTCACTTCCTTTCAAGAACATGTTTTTCGTTGCCTGCTTTTTATCAATAGCCATCCATCTGTTTCCTTAATACTCACCCTCCTCCCTCCTTGGTCATGAAATGATAGACACCCGTGTTGACCCTACCCTCTTGAGTAACATCAATTACAAATAGAGTCCCAACCCTGCCTTTTATTGGAACAAGTCAAAGAAATGATGGATTATTATTTGTACCAACTGGGAAATGCTACAGAAAGGGGACAGTAATGGATTGAGCCTGTAGCAAGGAATGTACAATAGCAGAAATGTACACATTTAAAGCCACAGAGTCTTAAGAACATTTACAGAGAAAAAGATGCAATGCCAACAGTGTTGTTTCCTCTGGTCTTGGTTTTCCTCTTGTGCTTTGGTTACTTTTAGGGTATAGGTATTAGGGTTTTGTCTCATAAAACTGAAAAAAAAAAAATCAGATCATATATATTTTGACATATGACTTCTTTTGCAAAATGCATGCTTCTTCAACAAGTTAACATGCAGACCTCTTTCTAAGACATAACATGTCTGGTTGTGGCCTCATAGGTAGATTACCCTCTTCTGAACATTTTGTTCCAGCAAACCTAGTTGAATCAGTGCTGCATCTCTTGTGAACAGTAGAGCAATACTATCATACTGAACAGGATTTATGTCCATGTACAGTACTGTGCAAAGGTCCTAAGCACCATATTATCTTTAGTACAAAATTTTATATATGTTTATCATATCTGCATTATTGCATGAAAAATGTTTCACTGTTTCTAAACATAACAAAAAAAATGTATAAATAAATAATATTAAAAAAAACATTTGCATGACTGTAAAGAAATTAATTGGCTTCTGGGCTTTGCTGTGTGTTTTTCTCATTAAAAAAAGAATGTAAATACTGATAGAAAATAAAAATGTCCAACACTATAACCTTATTTTTGCATATAAAACAAAACATTTAGAAAATACATGTAAAATGAAGTAAAATCTGAAATAAATAGACATTTAACCTCACTTAACATTAATTTATGATTTCTCTTGGAACCGGCTGCTCTAAAACTGAAAGCGGCTACCTTTTAAATATTAAATTCTTGTGACATATGGTGCTACTGTATGTCTCCCAAATCGTGCACAAAATGCAAAATGCCTAAAAAAGTAAAAAAAAATAAGAAAAAACACAAAAAAAACTCACTTCGCTTGGCTTTCCACTAATACAAACAATGGCTCACCCACAAACACATGCCACAGGATGTTCACGCAACTGGAAGTATGCACAACTGGCCTGGTCGCTTGTATGCCGGAAATGCTTCGCATGCCAAGGCAAATTTCTAGCAAACTATAAATTCTTAAGGCGAAAAGTCACAATGCGGGGCATCCGTATGCCAAGGTACCAATGTATAAGAAAATTTTTACTCCAGGAGTTAACATTTTGTCATATACAGTATGTTGGGTACACACACACA
>JAOVVA010000027.1:12201851-12215424 GCA_028565275.1 Leiocassis micropogon | reverse complement strand
GGGGGGGGGGGGGGGGGGGGGGGGGAATACATGCAAAAAAATACAGCTGTAATTATAAAAAAGTGTGTTTATTATGATTAGCTCTTAAAATTGCAAAAGGGATGCCATCATTACTACATCCTATTTAAATTCCTGTGCCTTGCTTTAACCACGTCCCTTCACGTCAAGCGAGAAAATCCTACGTCCTTTCTACTACAGACCTTTACAAGATCTTATTGCATTATTTTTGCTCACCCTGTGTCATAGCAACTTTGAAAAGTCTCTAATCTCATGCATTTCAAAGCAATGGTTTTTTTCTTGTGTTTTCCAATTTTCTTAAGACAATCATTCCTGCTTGCATTTTTACTTATTTATGGATTTGCCCAAATAAAACCTATGCCAATGTTATGCACATGTGTCCTGCTTCGTTCGCCACCACATTTCAGCAATACTGTCAATATTACACAAATAATTCCCTGGGTTCTTTCACCTTATTTCATGTTTTACAATATGAATAATATACAGAGAACATTTGTTTTATTAGATAACTGTGCTTTTTAAATGAATATTCTACATTCTAGTCATCCTTTCTTTTTTCCCCACAATGCAATCATTTTCAATTACTGGTCCCAAATGGACTGGCATTTTTAAAAGGATCACATGGCGAATGAGATTGGTATTTTTAAATGGATAAGCATGATGCTTTGAGCAATAGCCCCTTTCCTTTTGACTTAATGTGTAATTATCACAGCTTGTCGAACAAATCCATCCAGGCTGCTAGAGCTATGATGATTGTTTACAACGAATATACAGCAGGAAAAGTATTCCATACATGAGTGTATGGAATTATTTAGCTATTATTATATAGCCAGTTTTAATTTGCACTCATGTATGGAATGCTTTCCTGCTGTATATTATATTTCTGTATATTACTACATTCATATATTGCATTAATCTTGGCATGACTAAAGTTAAGTACCGCATTGGTGCTGCTCTTTACACACACACACACACACACACACACACACACACACGCACACACACACACAGACACATACGTTGCAGAGTAAGGACTTTGAGCTTGTTGCTTCCATTAATATAGTTTACACCTGGGACTTACAGTCCTGGTTTAGAAAAACTTAAAACAGTGCTGCTGAATTTTCAGTGGTGGAAGCTGCAATTCTTTTTGGATAAAAAGCTTGAAAAATTGTATATTTCTCAACTGTTTTTGTGTACTGCTATTTAGAAACTTTAAAGTAAGGCTATAATCACTGCTAGATAGCCAAGAGACGAAATCAGCTTTAGACTTGGAAAGTGGTGGAAAATCACTTACTGTACTGCCTTGAGGAACTGTAAAAACGCCTGTTTGTCAAGTATGGGTTTGGCTTAGTGCTCTTCATTAATACTTACAGAGATTGCCCTATATAACTTAATGTACTGTATATAAAATCTGCAGCAAGTTTTTCACAATGTGGAAACGTTATGTTGTAGTACAGTAGTATAACTTATTATTAATATCTTATAAATAGAATAGGGTATCGTATGAATATATTATCAACTATTGAGATTCTAAGTAGACAAAGTTTGTTGTTGTTGGTAGTCTTTTATGTGTGGCGGAAGAGATATACTAATGAGCCACCATTGCTCATTAGACAATACTATTTCGCACATAGCAACATTTACAGTGTTTTTAAACCCTGTAATGCTTTCTATCCAGAAAAAAAACTCCACTATTTATGTATATTTATTAGCAGGCCTGCCTTATCTGCACCAATTTCATGGTAATGTTGGTGGTGAGGTGAATGATGGCCTCTGTCTCATAATTCAAAGCTGTAAAGGTCTGAGAGCTCCAGAGGAACTATGGTGTCAACAGAGAGAAGACTGAGGCCACATCAGAGCTGAAATAAACTAGAAAACTAGAAAGAAAACTAAGCCATTTTTCAAATGAACTCACAATGTGGACGAAAAAAAGAATCCCATTTCCTTACGAAATCCTCAGATTTGAAGTGAGAATCCTCACTTCAAGAGGGCAGAGGGTTTGTGTAAAAGAACTACAGTGTATCTTTAAAAAACATAATATCATGATTACATTTTTTTTTTTTAGAAATTAAATAAAAAATAAAAAAATAGCTTAAACACGCAACCCCAACCATGGTGGCACAGTGGTTATCACTGTGGCCTTGCACCCCGAGGGTTGAGGGTTTGAGTCATGCCAACTGTATGTGCATGCATGTGTATGTGGGTTGGCGTTTACATGTTCTCCCTGTGCTTGGTAAGTTTCCTTCAGGTACAAGTAGAACATTTTTGTTCGTCACCTTTTTTGCTTAGGTAGTAAAATGACAGTTGTTATAATATAGTGTATATACTTTAGAGTAGTATGCGGGCAAAAGCAGCAAAACCCCACACATCACCATTCAGGTATTGAAAAAGCAGCTTGTTATGATAATGATACACTTTATTGAGACTGCTTACAATAGTCATTCACATCCTAGGCCACTTGTGAATATCAAGAATGGAAAATAGAGACAAAACACAGATGATAAAAAGCTGTTATCAACAACACAAAAAAGTATTATGATAAATGGAATATAGCATTGCATTCAAAGAAGTTTTCTGTAGCCTGTGTTCACAACAGAAAGTCAAAGACTGCTCATAAATCCTTTCAAATGCACAAATACTTTCAAAAGCACTTAAATTGTGAAAGATATTGGCATATAAAATGCACTCTGTATTTTTTTTTTCATTTAATTATAAGCTTTGTGAATCATGCCGAATCTGTTTAATAAGTGCAATGTTTATAAAAAATTTTGAGATGCACATTAAAATTTAATGGTCTTGATATACAGTATTATGCAAAAGTCTTGAGCCATTCATACTCAATTCAATTTAATTATGTTAAATAAATTAAGGAAACAATAACAAATGTTATACGATGATGTACAGTAACAACCGCAGCAACGACCTCATTTCCCCTCTTGTCTATATCAAATCATTCAGCATCACCAGTATAATATGACTGATCTGATTATCCGTTATCATATGCAACTGTTTGGTACTGGTTTATGCCTTAAGTTAGGCGTTTTTGCTGTTATTGTTGTTTTTTTTATCCTTGAAATGGTTCATGGGTCACTGTGTGGCTTAACAAAAACATTCCTCTGAATCTGTTCAGGTACAGGGAGTTGACTTTAAATGAGAGCCAAAAACTTGTCAAAAACTACAGCCGAAAAAAGTACTTTAGAAGCCTGGAGAAGTATTCTTCAAGACAACATTAAAAATACAACAAAGTCTGCAAGTCCACTTTGGAAGTGAAATATGAAGAAATGAAGGCTGGCCCAAGACTTTTACTCAGTACTTTAAATTATATGCTTTTTATTTATTTATTTTTGTTTTGTTTTGTGGCTCCACCCACTTTATTTTTGTACTAATTTTAGAATTATGCTAAATTAATCCATCCTCAAAAAAAAACCAGAAACTCAGATCATAGGATGAAATTTGCAACGCTTTATCTTGGTTCTAGTTTGGAAATTGATTTCTGATATTAATGTGATTGCTTAAACAACAGGACTGACATAAGCCATTTTCTTTTAGCATTAACCTTTGACATGGTAAAGATGAAGATATGATTAATAACACCATAGATAAACATTATGTTTTGTTGTGTTTAATGTAAATTGGAAATAACTTGCAACTTCCGATGTTTACTTGGACCCCACAGACTGCGCCTTTTATGGCTATGGTTTATTTACATTTATATAACAAATTTTGAATGGAATGTGCAAAGAAATTTAAATTAATCTGTATCTAGCCTTTTTCTCATGAAATTATAGCATATAAAATATATCATGGGGAATAATTTCATATTTTTCTTACAGCATGCCATGTGGCTGAGTTTTGCAAGTATACATATACAAAAAAAAACAATATGGTTAAAGTGTGTAAATTTAAGTTGTTCTGCTGTTACTATAGAACTTATGGAATTTTCCTGTTTAATTTTTTTTTTTGAATGCCAAGAAGAAAGTCATCAATTTGTGACCATGACATCATATTTTCAGCAGTGGAGTCTGATAGTGAACATGATCAGTGCCTAAATGCCATGTTCAGGAACTTACCATCTGTGACATGTACTTACAGAGCCCTGTCATGACTGCAGCAAAATACTCTTAGTGATATGCAAAGCACGTCTCTCAGACGCACATGAAAATACTGCTACGTCTTCATTAGCTTATTCCTGCACAGAATTACATTGGTGAGAAGTGAAGCAAACAGTACATAGCACCGCAGAGCGACAGGAAGGAAAAATACTGAATCAGCTACATTCCATTTCTCTTTAGTAAGGCATACTGAACATAAAGCAGCTAATCTGCCGGTTTATACAACAGTTCCAACCAAGTAATTGGATTGGATGAGAGGCATTTCACGAGTGGTGATATAGAGCATAACAGCAGAAATACGTTTATCAGGACTGTCCATCATATCTATGGTTTATTCTTCTCATCTTTTGGTTACATAGTACTGGTAAGAATTTAAAACCATTTAAAACCACCAACACTCAACAGTCTTCAACAACTGGTAGATCTAACTAACCGCGACTAGCAGAGCTGGCCGAAAGTTAGTGACTGACAGTTAGTGTAATTAGCATTGGTGAAAGTGGTTTTAAAATCTTTCTTTATAACCAATAAATCATGGACAATCCTGAAAAATGTACTTATTTTCTACTTATTCCAGTTCAGAATATCAGCTAATTTCCAGGGTTTGGGGTTGAACCCCAATACAGCTAAATGGAAAGCTAGTAAGCTATGTAGGGTGTACAGATTATGATATTCATCACAACAGAACTCCATCTAGTTAATTATAAAACATACAGAACTTTATTGAATTGTTAAATGGTGGAACACTGCATCACATTGGCAATAGCCATTGACACTGATACTTTATAATACAGCCTAAACATTAAACTGTGGGAGTAAGGGCAGTGTTGTTAATCTGGAGAGGAGGAGACGAGTTTAGATTTCTCTCATGACATTATCGGAACCTGGTAAAAACATGTGCAGCTGCTGTTGTTACCTTAGCAGGTCTTTGATGCAAAGGCCCAGGAAGATTTAATTGTTGCTTTCTACTGTCTGAATAGAGAGCAAAGCATGTGATGCAACAGATTGCCCTTAAGCGCTCATCTGTACTCGTCTCTGCCTCATTATTCTTGTCGTTTTGGGTTTTCAGGTCTCTGTGCACTCTATGACAAGTTTGAGCTGTGTGTCTTGTATATTCTTAGCCTTGTTTTGTTTTTCACATCATTTATTTCCTGTTGTGTCTCCTGGTGCATGTTTAATCTGTTTATGATTCTGAAATATCCATAACAGATGCAAATAACCTTGTCTACCTCGACTGTACTTTACACTTGCCATTGTAATGAATTATGCATCAAAATATACATCAATAATGAACAAATTATAATAATACTTTATAATAATAATAATAATAATCATAATAATAATGTTACCATGGTACCCATGAACACTGTAAAGTTACAAGAAAAATACATAAAATCATGAAGTCTTAGTTGTAAATCGAACATGTTTTGTCAAAAACATTTGTACAAAATAAAGGCACAAAATATAGCAGACTAAGTAATAACAGACACATTAAAATTTAGTGCAAGAGTCATTGGGTGTAAGCAAGTGGAAGGTGGAAAAGATTAGTTTTACAATATTGAAGAGAGGTGGAGGCCTTGGGAAGGGGAGAGAAAATTTTCACACTTTAAAGGACAATGACATCGCCGTTTCCTGTGGTGAAGAGGCGAGAAGAAAGGACATGTGAGTGTCGGAGGATCTAAGCATGCATGCAGGTGTAAATGGGAGAAGGAGGTTGGATAAGTAGGTGGAGCCATGGAGCTAATAGTTTGGAGAACGGTCCTTTGTGGATGATAACCCTAGAAGCTGAAGCTTTTTCATATGCTATAGTTGTTACTGTCAAGTGAATTCTGTCTTATTAATGCAAACATTTAATACAGATTGGAGAGCACAGATCTTACACTGGGAATAAAAATCAAGTTTGCAATAAAAAAAAATGTAACTGCCAAAAAAAACAAAAAAACAACACATAGACAGACACACTCACACAAACTATAATACCATGCAGCCCCGGCAGTGTAAAGCCTAGTTAATTGGGCACCTGGATTTCCCGGGGGGATAATATATATCTAATAACAATAAGCACTGATTATTTTTGCTGACAGTAGTACTCTACTAAAGCATGGAGGGGGGATTCAGTCTGGCTCATAGTCTGGCTCCCACAGAGGCCATCATCATCACACCTGCTGTGATAATCACTGTCTTTAAAGTACTGACAGGTGCTGAATCCAAATAGACCTAATTCTGCCTGCACTCATCTATGTGTGTGTTTGCCTCATCTTAATGGAACAAATTTAATCTGACCTTAGACATTCAAAACACACTATGCTCATTTGTCAAGGACAAAAAAATATGCTAGAGTTTTGAGAGAGGCTAAAGGCACCTTCTCTAATAAGAGTCAGTCAGAGAGATAATAAAATGAATGATGCATATATATATAGCTCTGTGTGTGGCTGTATCAGTGAAGTCTTTTGTGTTCGCTGTATTTGCCATAGTGAAGTACAATGTTGATGCTGCCAGGTAACACATTTAAAGTAGTAAGAAATATTTTTTTAAGTCCGTCTTAAATCATAAATCATTGTCTATAAATATTGGAACAATGATAACATAATGCCACACTTTTCAAACCCCCTGAATAAAAGCTGGAAGTCTTGACTTTGATCACATTTTGAGAGTTTCATTTTGTTCATTCAATGCAAAAAAACTCATTTTGCTCCAAAATTTATGGACCTGTCTGTAAGTACATTTTCATACATCATATTTGCTATACATTTTTTTGTTCTGCACACCAGCCGCAAAGTTTGTCATCGAGGCAGTCCCACTGAGCTAAATTAAATTGGTACCTTTCAAAGTTACAGAGCATTTAGTCTGTTAGTAGTAAGTCAGTAAATAATTGTCCAAAACTTAGTAAAGTAGTAAGGCACAAACAATACAATCCAAAATACTCTGCTTGTGTCTAGGCTGGTTGCTACCTGCAGGACCCAATTAATCAGCCAGTTGACAGAATTGGCCCAAGACCTTTATGAATTATTGCCTGGCTCCAACCTGAGTCAATCATACTGCCTGAGCCCATCACTGATCGTCCAGAATAGGGCCCAGGAAACAGTTCAAGTGGAGTGCTGACATAATTTCAACATTTAACAAATATTTTATTGTATAAAGTAGTCCTTTAACAAAATTCACTATTGTTTGTGCACAGCAATATATAAAAACAATATAAATAATTGTTAACTCAACAAACAGTTATAGAATAGAAAATTCATTTGCATTGAGAAATTGAGGCTGTAACCGCAGGTAAACATTTATTAAACATATCTACATGTCTAATTTAATAACCTCAAACATGAGGTTGCGGCACGTGACATAGTGGTTAGCACCTCCAGGTTCCAGGTTTGATTTCCGCCTCAGATCTGTGTGCATGGAGTTTGCAAGTCCTCCCCATGCTTTGTGGGTTTCCTCTGGGTACTCTGTTTTCCTCCCACAGTCCAAAGATATGCAGATTAGGTCGATTGCCCAAAGTGTGTGTGCCCTGTGATGGATTGGCACCTTGTCCAGGGTGTACCCTGCCTCGCGTCCTAAGTCTCCAAGGATAGGCTGTAGCCTGTATAGAGGATAAAGTGGCACAGGTGATGAGACAATGAGGTTATGTCCATAACCATCACCCTTTACCATTTAGTAAAAAAAAGAACAAAATAAATCAGAGACCAAGCATCTTTAAATGAAATTGATGCAGAGATTAATGGCATTTAAAAAAAATTTTTTGTAAAACTGCCACTGTTTAAATGCAAATAAATACAAAATTATTCATTTTAAATTGAAGGAAAACCCTGACAACTCAACATTTGAAAGTGGCACAAGTAATATTCTTCAGAGTGGGCAATTAGTATTGACAAGATACCATATATTCCATAGCAAAGCACGGTTTGAGCAGAACAGGGCATACCTTGGGCATAGAGCAGTTCAGAAGGACACCTTGTCTCTGTGTGGTCAGCCTATTTTTGGAATGTAGTCTGGTGAGCTATCAGGTCAGCCTCTGTCTCTACTGCCAACTCACCAGCTAATGCCCTCCACCAAAAATATTTAGGGGGAGCTGGTCCCAGATCATTGGGAACACTCTCTTCTCTATTCCAATCAACGCTTACAAGGTTTTTCAGTCTGGAGTGCTGCTGGGCCATGAGAATCTGTGCCGGCAGGAAAGCCAGTTGACTGGTTATATGAACAAAATGAACCAAATCCACTTCTGCTCCCTCTGGCTAAGGATTTTCTAGGGTGTCTTTTGTCCTCTGTGCTACTTTACGGCCCACTGGTAGCATTTCAGGCGCAGAGTGGTTTGATTTGACAATTGGCCTGGTATGAATATTTATGAGATATCTAAATAGGCCTAAGTCATGGTTGTTCAGAGACCCTTCTTTGAACGGCCAAATACTTTTATCTAAATTAGAGGGTTTGTGCAAATTAGTATAGTATTGTAATACAAATATTTCCCTGTCATTTTATTTGTATTCACAATTTATTTGTTTGTATGTTTGTTTGTTTGATTATACATTAAAAATCAAAACATAAAGTAAGTACTGTAAGATAGTCTTGTTTAAATATTTGTGTAAAATAAAAAAATAAATGTATATAGTAACTCATCAATCTCATTAGTGGGTTTGCTTTCAGCAAAAATAGACTAGCGAATCGGCATATAGAACAGAATCTAGGATGCTCCGGGAATGCACCTGGTGGAATTATAACCATTGATTAGAGAGGGAGCAGTCAACTCCATTGACCACAACATTTCTGGAAAGAACCACTTTTACTCCTATTGGAAATCTGGGGTAGGACTAGCTTTTTACTGATGATGGGGCATAAAAAAAATTATACACCTTACACAGGTCTGAGCGTTACTTATGTGACATAAGCATCATTCTATTATAAAAGAACATATGAGCTAATTCACTATGAAGTAACAGAGCCCTCTTTAAACTGAAAACAAAATTACTTATAGAAATTACTCCAAAAGCATTTAATCCCCTCCTTTCATGTGTAAGTAGTCTGAGGAGAAGTCTGAAGGGATGTTGCCATAGTAACTTTATATTCCTTTGAGAGAGGTGAAGGAGAGTGCGAATCAAACCAAACATGTCAGTACATTTCTTGTATTTCATGACCACTAGGGTTTAACGTTTGTACCCGCCAGGGTGCTATATGATTAAAATAGTACACTGGATATTTACCACTTTTTTTTTAAGACAATGACAAATAATGCAGTATATAGTGAATAGAATGCAGTTTGGAACACAGTGTGACTGCATTTGCATCCAAAAAAATACTGTTCTCTTGAAATTGTGTGGTGGCATAAAAAGACAATAATTAAAATAATGGCAAATGAATGAACCAAGTGCGTAACATTTTGAAAACCTGTGTGTGCAAAAGAATTTGTATGCAGTTGTACAAGGAAGTTTCTATATGTTAATGCATGTGTGTAAATTTTCAAACCAGATTCAATTCTGTATTACTTTCTTAGTTAAATTTTTGTTGAACCCTGCCAGAAACTCAGCCAACTTTTGAAAAGCCCAACAAAAAGCAGCAATAGCATTTCTGTACACACTCAAGTCCTTTTTACACTATGGTTTTTAGCCACAGGCACATTTCAATGAGGCACTGGAGACAGGTCTGGCATTTCCTAACCAACTATGGGCCGAATAATGACATGTCTTACATCCATTCATATCACTCAGACAGCAGTACATTAGATTTCCAAGCACAGTGGTGGGAAAGACAATAATGAGATATTTTCACACCATCTCAGGTTTTCCAAAAGTAACCAAGGTTAAAAAGATTGCTCAAACATAGCCAGCATTTAATCATATATGGCAGTTTTGAGGGATTTTATTAGTTAAATGAATGTGGCCAATATTTTCTAGTACATATAAGTTGTAACTGTAAATTGTAAACTGTAAACTTCTATGCATGCTTTTATAATTGAAACCCAGTGTCAATCACCGTATTTCATGGTTCTACATAGATGGGAACAGATTATGATCAGCCATCTCACTGTTTCTTAGACAACTCTAACTTGTTCTAAAGCATACACATTTAATGAGATATTTAATTTGGTGCTCAAGGAGGTAACCTAAAAAATTTATAATGTTGGTTTTGAAAAGTCTGTCTGTTTTCAGTAGGAGAGGCAAGTACACTAGTATACTCACAGAAAATATTCCATGAGCAAGATGCTGTTGCACCATACAACCTGTAGGTCCAAGAGAAAAAGTAATAACATCAGGCTTACTGTGTCAATGTCACAAAAGGGTTTATGGAGGCATGGCAGTAGCACAGATGATGACTTTTATTTACAAATAGATGACATAAAAAAAGAATAGGATCAGAAACAGGACAGGACCAGGACCATGAAAACCACAAATGTGTGACGATTAGCCAAAATACCAGGATTCTCAGAGCTTTCAGGATGTATAGCAGGGTTTCCAGGAAACATCTCATGACTAATAGAGATTAGAAGCATAACAATGATAACAAGAAGCCAAACATTGTCATGAGGACAAAATTCTGAAAAAATATCACTTAAGTCGAGACCTGTGAATGGAGGTCTCCCTAATGACCTCCCTCTCAAGCTGAGCCAGCTGGTAGATGCAGCGTGAATTCTGAACAGCCAACAAATGCTAATTCAGCATGTGGAAAAATGTCTTTACTATATGCATTGAAAAACCAAGAAAAGTAGTTCGGATTTGAAGTAGTCAAGACAGTAAATGACTTTAAATTTAATCAAATGATGTATACTATTGATGGAATAAGAGTGTATCATGGCCATAACTTTACTTCATACTCTGGGACTTTCTTAAATGATCAGTAGATAATTTAACCTGATATTTGAAAATAAATAAAAAAAATTAGACTAATCATCTGAAGTTTAGGGGAATGCACCAAAACAATGAACAAAAGGATGTTGTAGTGGTGTGTTTTCAATTTTTTTTATTTTATGACATTAAACCTGGCCTGTAAATAAATAAATGTTGAAAAAAAATTTAAGCTGGAATTTGTCCCTAAGCAAAGTAAGCAAATTTACCACTTATATAAAAAATCTTGGATGGTAGTTAATCCCTGCCCTGCTCCAGGCCTGGTAGCATTTGTCTGACCATGGTGGCAGGAAAGAGTGATTAAAAATTACCATAGCAATATTAGCTCTTACAGAGGTCTTTGGTATGTTGACACCTTCCTGCTCTGGTTGAGAATTCTGAGTTTCTTGTTATAAAACTTAGGTTTACAATGGTGCTAGTTTTAACAAGCTTTGAGGACAGCAAGTCCTGCAAGAAAGTGTTAGCAACTGAATTAGTTTCAGATATTACAAGGGGACTCAGGAGTTCAACTGCAGGAATGCTCTTCCATTAGGTGCCCAACTGTCTAAAAAATGGAAGACCAAGCCCACCCAAAGACTTAGGCCATGTCCACACGTATTTTTTAAAACATATTTTTCTACTTAGTTTTTTTTAAATAATTCTGTCCACATGACCTACGTTTTAAAAATATCTTTGTCCACATGAAAACGCAAAATGCTCTGTTAAGTGCTGTAAGGAGCATCCCTAATCAACAGGGGGCCAATCAGAAGCCTGGACAAAACGTCATTACTGGTTGCGCTTTGTAGAAGTCCATCGGGTCTTGTCCAAAACCACCATCGTTGCCTGCGGGGTCTGTTTCTTCGGAGTTTTGTATGTAGCAGCAGTGAGCTTTATAGTACATTTAGGCACCTTTGTTCGTTAGCTGCGTATGTATGTACACGCATGTAAAAAGTCCAGTAAGCAACGTTAACACAGTCACTAGTTTTTTGTACGTAAGTCCACTATTGCACAAAATATCCTCATTAACAAAGCTGACAAATCAAGGAGACTAGGACACTAAAACCGTTTTAAAAAATACGCGGCTACGTGTGGACATGGCCTTAGAGACCCTGAGGGTTTTATAGTTCTATAAGTAAAATAGAATGAGTCCAGAAAATGTTGAAACATGCAGATGTGAGAAAGATTTTGACACAGGAAAAGAAATCTGAGAAGGGAAACGATTTTGATAATTAATATGGATGATCATAGATAAAGGAAGAATATTCCAGCAGCTATTGTGCTTTAATTCAATGAACTCTAAAAATTAGTTTAAATATTAATTCAGGGTTTTGGGGCATTTTTAAGTCAAGATAAATAATTTGATTACTGACTATCCTAAATGGTCTATGGAAGAGGCATGAACTTTTTGGCCAGTTAATGGTATAACCTGACAACTGACTGTACTAAATGAAATAATAAATTCCAAAATATTATGAACACACATTTTTACATTCTTTACATATAGCAATATGTTGTCAGCATATAAGCTAATATGTTTTTTAATGACTCTCACTGTTAGGCCTTCTAAATCAGAATGTGCAGTGAATTTTAAGGCAAGTGACTCCAGTGAGATAGCAAAAAGGGTAGGTGAAAGAGGGCAGCTTTGTTTGCAACATTTTTCAGCTGACTCATTACTGTTAGTTAAAATAGAAGATACTGGACTGTTATAGATAATATTTACCCGAGAGATGAATGACTCATTAACGGCAAAATGCCACAGTGACCAAAACATACTGTATAAGGCCATTCTATTTGATCAAAAGCCCTCTTTGCATCTAAGGATATAATTGCTAAGACTGCTAAGTCTTGTCATGATCTGCATATTTTGTATTGAGAACTTGTTTTACATTAAAAAAGAAGACCTTCCTGGAATAAACCCAGTCTGATCGGGGTGAATAATAGATGTCATATTTTTACTTAGTCTGTTTGCCAGCACCTTTATAATAACTTTTCATTACAAAATAGAATTTTAAAGAGCAATTGGCCTGTACTGGCATGGTCATTATCTTCTATACCTTTTTTCATTAAGAGACAGAGGTTAACCTCATACAGAGTTTTGGGTATTTTCGTCTGCAGAATAAGAGACCATTCTGAGTAATGGTGGATCTAATAAATCTGAAAATGTTTCATAATATTCTCTGGAAAATCCTTCTGGCCTTTCCGGAAGGAAATGATTTAATGGCAGATAATAGTTTTTCCTTGTTAATATTAGAGTCTAGTTCTTCCCTGACTGAATCACTGAGATTTGGATTATCCAGAAAGTTGCTGAATAGATCAGACTAAGTGACATTATATATATTCATACATTATATATGGAACGCTCTAAACCTGTTTGATTTAATTCTATAAATTGTCCTAATAGTTTGAGAGCTTTTAAGTTGCAGTTTTAGCAATGTCTCTGGATTATCACCTAGTTCAAACTACCTTTTTTCTGTTTAAGATGTGAATTATTAACCTAACTTCCTAGAAATTTGGTGGGAAAGAAGGGGTATCTCATGAATCAAGAATTCAATAATCAATATACAGTGCATCCGGAAAGTATTCACAGCGCATCACTTTTTCCACATTTTGTTATGTCACAGCCTTATTCTAAAA
>JAOVVA010000027.1:12176808-12190053 GCA_028565275.1 Leiocassis micropogon | reverse complement strand
TTTGTTTATTTATTTAATTCTTGACTGAATTCAAATTATTGTGCCAATTCTTGTTTCTCAATCATATTCATAGCCCTATTATAACCTGGATTTTCTCTACATTTTTACATTATTTCCTTTCAGTAGGGTCATTATTGCATTTTCACATGAATCTCATGTTGCATACTGCTTAGAGAATTAGGTGCTACTTGATTTTTATGCTATGTACATATCAGACAAAAAAGTAATGTATTTTCAAATTTTTTTTTTTCCCCTTTTTTAGAAAAGGAAGCCAACTTGGCTTTACGTTCAATTGGAAATGACAGTAAAGGTACAAGTGCAATACTGTGTTTCACCACATAATTTTTTTGCACTTTGTTTAAAGGTGTTTTATATATATATATATATATGTTTACTCTCTGGCTCATAAATAAATCCATGTCTCGTCACCAGTAATGATTTTCTTTAAGAAACTTTCACTTTCCTTAGAGTATCAGTCCAAATTTTGTTTGCAGATATCCAACGCTTCTGTTTATGCTCTTCTGTGACTTGTTTCAGCATCAGGCAACCCCTCAGCATTTAAAATAGAAAAAACAAATCACTTCATGCTGCATTTTTGTGTGCAAATTAAAAGTGGGGCATCATGCTGCAGTTAAAAATGGACTAAATACATACATGTACTGTACATATCAGTATACCAATGTTTATATCCGTGTATAACCATGACAGTTAGAAATTGTAGGACTGGTTGGCCAATATTATTGGACATTTGGATGAACATGTTCACCTGGGAGAATGGCCTTTCTTTGTCTTTACCCTTCAACTGCTAAACTTTTGAATCAACAATTAAACTGTACATTGTGAAATAAATTCTAAAAAATTAGACAATCTAGCTTTGGATCAACTAAACTGATTTGGATACTAACTTTTACAAACAAGAAATGTTCTTTATAATACCATATTCTGTAATTTGGTAAAGAATAAAGAATATGAAATAAGAATATAATAATAAAAATGATACAAATTATACAATTACAGTATATATGATTGGTTCCTTGAAATCCATATGTCAGGACAGAAGCAATAACATTATGTAATGTATTTTATCATTAACATATGCTGTCCAAATTAGTTAAAATATTACCAGACATTCTGATTAAAATGTAACCTTCACAGCTAGGCCCACTTGCTGGCTACAATGCAGTATTTCTGAAGATTTTTAAAAATTGAAATCAATCTTTTTATGTGTGTAAACTTTGCGAATATTTGTACGTTTTGTACGTTCTTTCTTGTACTTTTTTCTTTCTTTCTTTCTTTTTTTTATCGTAAAGAGTACAGCTAAAATTATACACAAGTGCTGCTATATAAGCTGTTTTTTGTTTGTTTGTAGGACATACTGTACGCACGGTGCCAGCAGATGTCGCTAGCGCTTCACAATTATTAACTGGTGTGTAGGTGAGGATGGTGTAGAATAGCCACGTTTTCTGGCTATTTCAATAATAGTGATTATATTAAATATATTAATATAAAAGAAAACAAAAACTGCACTAATTGTGATGATGAGTATGGGGATGATCATTCATATAACATCATATTTCTTGTGTCTGCAATGCATCTGGGGGGGGGGTTGGGGGGTTGAGTACACAGTGAGAAGTATTTTAGAAAATGGTGAAAATGCTGTGAAAATGGTGAGGACAACGAAGAAAGTATCTGATGGGTTTCTTAAGGGCGATGGTACTAGAAAAGAGAATTTAAACTGAAAGGACGGTGAGGAAGACCAGTAGGTGTCGGTAATGCAACGTACCAGATCAATGTTTGCTGGGAAATGGTGGGACAGGGTCCCATACCAGGATGCCACTGTTGACCCTTGAGCAATATTCTTCACCCCCAATCAGGCATCAAGCTGGCAACTCTATTTGAATTGAATGTCTGGAAAGCACAATAACTACTGGAGACTTTAGTATTCATTTTGAAAATCTAGAAGACCCTTTGAGAACAATGTATATGTCAAGTTTAGAGTCAGTAGGGATTAATCAGTATATAAATCAGACCAACTTCTATATCTGGTCACACTCCTGATCTTATACTAACACTGAAAAAATATAGAAAAGTCCCTTTTCCACAGGCTAAGGTTATTGCAGATCACCTTAATGTGTCTTAAAATGTGTCTTAATGTTAGTAATGTTGCCACATTACTGGGTTAAATATACATTCACATTAACTACTCCACAGAACCACAAAGTAATCTACCAGAGTTATTACCTATGGTTGGATCATCATCTGGCTCCACAGAACTCCTTCAGACCACTGTGTGCTGAAATTAATGTTCTGTTATACATTAAATATTGTCCTTAAAAAAAAATAATAATAATGGTCTTAAAACAGACCACTCGTAAACTAGAACCTGTCATACTAAATTGGTAGTATTTCAAACAGCATGAGAGGAGATCATCCTGAGCTATAGAAAAGCTCTTAGTGCTGCCATATTAATATATATCTCCACTCTTATAGGAGATAATAAAAGTAATCCTAGATTATTATTTAATGCTTTAGCAAGCCACAGACCAATGCATGCCAATAAAAAAAATGTATTTCCTTCAGTATCAATAAAGTATCTATCTATCTGTCTATTGGAAATTATTTCATTCTTTAAAAACAAAAATATCAGTCAAACAATTTTAGACTCTAAACTTAATGCCAGACAATTTAATAAATAATGGTGAAGATACCAATCAAACTATATCAGATCAGTGATTATTGTGTTCTAGATCCTGTACATACATTTTTTTATTATATGTATTAAAAATATATATTATTAAAATATATAATAATAATAAGTGCTGCTGTATAGTGCTGGCTATGGGCCTAATTGTTTTAAACTATCAGTTATTTAACCCTTCATTATGAACTATGACCTCGACCCCTGTCAGCTGTTTTTTTTTTATTTTTAATTTATATATATATTTATATGTATACTGTAATACATAGATAAAATACTTTACTGATCCCTCAAAGTATTTATTTGTTGAAATGGAATGGCTAATTACTGTATATGCAATGTCTGTGCATACTGTGTAAAGTCTGAATTACTCCTTTGTCAAGTTTGGTCAATTCATATACTGTACTGTAAAGACACAGTACTTAGTTAAACATATAATACTGACCATACTAAACA
Source organism: Leiocassis micropogon (assembly GCA_028565275.1). Taxonomy (NCBI): domain Eukaryota; kingdom Metazoa; phylum Chordata; class Actinopteri; order Siluriformes; family Bagridae; genus Leiocassis; species Leiocassis micropogon. Next base: position 12,186,899 of record JAOVVA010000027.1, on the reverse strand, counting down.
GGGTTTAAAGAAAGTAATCAACAACACTAGGGTTATCACTAATATTAGCCACTAACATTGGCTGTTGTCAACTGCTCATGAATTTCAGTCCATTAATAATTGAAGTTCACTATAGCAGTACTAGTGACAGTAACAGTACTAATAGCCACTCCAGCCTGTAGCTGTAAAACATCAGTTAAAATAGCTTTTTATGTCCTTTAATTGTTTTTTTTCCCCATACAGTGGGAAATATCAATAACAGTACAACTACTGCAAAATTACCACTTACATTGCATTACAAATACAGCATTTGATTCTGTATATCTCTCTCTATACTTTATGTATTTCATCCTCTCCCTCTCCCTCTCTCGCACCCCTGTGCATTCTCCACCTATGACATCACTTTCCTTTTGTGCCTTACTCATGTTTTTCAAGAATTTTCTGCTCACATGGCAATTTTACCATATCTGCTCTTCTAAACACAGGCACATACTTACTGATGAGTAGATGGGAGTTGAATCCAATTGTAAACAATGTCAAAGTGTAGGGAATCTGATTTGTGTCAAAAATGTTGTAAAAAGATAAAATACATTTTGAAAAAAAATCATTTCAAACAACAAAAAACATAACGTGAAATGCAAATAATCTATACAATTTATTGCAATATTCTCTACCTTTCTTTCACTGATCAATGAACCTCTTATGTTGGCAGGTGTTACAGGATTATGAGTGGGATTATCTAGATTTAGCACTGGTTTGGTGCATTTAGGAGCCATGAGGCACTTATTGTAATACGTTAGCAAACTTTGTGTGCACGAGGCATGAAATACACACATTATGTGTGGAAAGCTGATGGGATTGCTGTGTCTGCTTTCGTCTGCTGTGCATGCTTTGTATTGTTATTTTTTAATCTATGTTATGACATTATGGGGCTACAGGTGTATGTGCAGTCTGACGATGCCCAAGTGAATGTTGAATGGTGCTTGCCTGTATTATGATACAGTAAGATGCTGTGCTCAGCACCTCTGGTAGAGGGGGAGGCTGACAATGCTGTAATATTTTTGGATTGGTTGTTTTTATATTACGTATTACTAATGTCTTTTCTTGATATACAATCTTTGTGTTTTAAAAAGATTTTGTGTATATGAAACCTCAAACCTTTTTCTTTGATCTAATCTGCTGCCACTAGAAAAATCACAATGAAAGCATGAGTTGGCTATATATTTTTATTTAAATTCCTCCAACATATTATTGACATAAAACTGTCTGCTTAAATGCCCACAAACACAAATGCATGCTAAATGCATCTAAACAAATGCATGCTAATTATGAAAATCACAGAAAAAAAATTCACACTTATTTGACTAAAACAATTTTGCCATTTGCCATTTGTGTCCCTTGTGCCTCAAAAAGTGCCTTGAAAGTATGTACAAAATGTTCTCTATCAGTTTGCAGTCTGCTTCCTTTATTTGGAACAACTTGTTTTTCCCAAAACTGAAAAAATTTTAAACATTTTTTCATTTTGCAAAATGTTCATTTTCTGTGATAATAGAAAATAAGTAAATATGCTCAGTCAAATCAGGTACACTTTGGGTAGTTTTGTAAGAAGATCTGCCATGGTCTCCTAGAAACATTGTGACATATACAGTGCAGTGCAAAAATCTTGAGACACCTCTTATTTCTTCATATTTTTACTTCTGAAGAGTTTTTTTTTCCTCTTGTCATCTGGATGCATAGTTCTCCAGGCTATCTGAAGGACTTTTTTTTTTTTTTTTGGCTCTCGTTTTTGGCAAGAGTTTGCCTTATTTTCAGTCCCTGTACCTAACCAGTTTCAAAATAATGTTTTGTTTGTTTGTTAAGCCACACAGTAACCTATGAATCATTCAAGAAAAAAAAATCCTTCTAAATAAAGACATGATCAGTGAGAAACAAGTGAGAAACAGCTGGAGATGATGACAGATGATCGGGCTGGTCATTCTGGTGATGAAGTGGTTGGAACAGATGAGAGGGGAAATTAGGTTTTTGCTGAGTTTTAAATTGTATCTTTAGGCACTTTGCAGCCTGTCACAGTAATTTAAATTATTTTTAAGAAATGTGTGGTGGCTCAAGACTTTAGTCAGTACTGTGTTTTTTTGGCAAAGTAATGAACATATAGTATTAGTTTTTTTTTGAAAAGTAGAAAGTATAGTATCCTCTGTTTATTGTTACTGTTTCTGTGTCCCTTATTGTGCTGGAGAGAATGAAATTAGGAGGCTATTTTTGCATGTCAGTATTTTCTTTTTAACTTGGATAGTATTCATCATCCAAACATAATCCGGTTGGTATTATAGATTAAATGCCATCATCTTAGAGACATATTTCCACTTAGTAAAGGCTCTCCTTTGCGAATGTAACTTTATTTATTGGGTCAATATCAGCTAGACACATGTGTGCTGTTAGGGAAGATATCCATCAATGCTTGTCAGACGCCAACATGCTGCTCTAAAGCCGAAATCAGTAAGATGACTGTGCATTGTTTAGGAATAAAATCACAATGCCCTTTCCAAAGATTCAAATAATTATTAAAGTACTGCTGCTGTGCCATTTGTGTAAATTTCACAGGGTCCTCTTAATGAAACCTTTATAAATGTTAATGCTCTGTGATGACCAAAGATATTTAATAAAGTCAAAGAAGAGCAGCTACATTTCTGTTCTGTGATAGTGAGATGAAGCTGTCACAATTCTGCCTTCTGACATTTAAATGACTGCCTACTGCCATGATTAGTGTAAATGAATGATTAAGAGTAGTATTGATAGTTTTTTATTATTGTTTATTATGGATTATTTCAAAATAATTAAATCATATATCAAATAATATATATTTATAAGTGCCATCTTGTCTGCACTACTGAGTACCGGACACCTGGACAGCCAGACACAAGAAAATCTTTTTCCCCAAGCAATCTACCTCAAGAACCTTCTCTCCACTGTGCAATAAAAATATGTGCAATATTAATAGGTGCAATACTGTGCAATACCACTGATATTTATTAGATAATAACCACATCTTCTTCCATATATTTTTTTTTTGTGTTGTCTGTGGTGTTGTCGTTGTCTCTGGAAGCTTCTGTCACTGAAAACAAATTCCTTGTATGTGCAAACATACTTAGCAATAAAGCTCTTTCTGAAAATACCGAAAAAGATTTTAAATATTCTGCAGCGGCATAGTACAAAAAACAAGATTTGTTGTCAATTTTTTTGGGTGGTACTCTGGTTTGAGTATTTCTTTTAGAGAACAATGAGTATTTCTTTTAAACAACATGGTGGCAGAGAAGATCAGCTCAGATATCTATTCCCAGCCACAATTCCCTCCATCTTCTGGGGCGAGCTTAAAAAATGCAAAATACAAAATCTCTGACAGGGCCTGGTAATGCGCCAGGGTATCCATACAGTCAGTGTCTTTGTACAATAGAAGTTAGGATGAGAATTGGCTCAGTGAGCTTCATGCAGTAAGTAAGCTCCTGCTTCACCACCACAGAGAAGCGCTGTATCTTGGCCTTGGCACAGCCTGAACCTTATGTTTAACTTTCCTCCTCTCCATAAGCCCAGTATAGACTTTTCCTAGGGGGCTGAGGCCTGGAACACACCTTCTGGTCCAAAATTTTAAAATAAAATTAAATGGCCTCTGATTGGCGCAGTGGTAAAGTGCTCGACTATCACATGGTTCTGAGGGATAGTCTTTGGCCCTCCCGACTGAGTGGTAGTAGTAGCCTTAATGTGGGAGCCCCCTAGTGATGGGGAGGAATTGGACATGACTAAATTAAGGAGAAAATTGGGGGAAAAAATCCAAAAAGTTAATTTTCATTAAATATATTAAATGTTTTGCCATGGACCAGTTGGCCAAAATTTATGATTATGGTTTCAAGTCAGAATTTTTGCAAATTTAGAAGCTGCTGTAATTGTTTGTGAATTACTCCAGGACAAAAAAAAAAGTTACTAAAACTCAAGTTTATGAGTTAATTATAGCCTTGGGATTCTTTGTGAGTAAGGCCCAGGGTTTTTGTTTGTGGTGGGATATTCTGTAAAGGTAAAGGTCACCACTATGCACTCCTGAGAGACAACTTAAGATGGAGGATAATTGGCTCATTTCCTGGATATGGCACTTCTTTCCATGATCGATTGGCCCTCAAAACCTGAGACAATGAGCACATCCGGCTGTAGGTGCAATTCAATTTTAGTTGTAGATCTCTTTTAACAATGCACAATGTCACAAAGCCTTTTCACAGAACTCCAGGTATAGATTTGGATGCAGAATGAGCAACATTTGCCAACAGTGGCAAACAGAATCTCCCTGAGACCATAGGAGGAGGAGGAAACCTTGAGGGGGAAACAGACTGGTAAGGGAACCTGGTAACTGAGTATACTGGTGTAGAGGAAGAAGTTATGACAAAACTAATGTCACTTTTCATGTGGTGATTGTTAAACATATTCAGAGTTAAGTTACAGTTATGCAAATCAATTCCATGTAGTTCATATCTCTAAGATTGTGATGTTTCCTCTATTTAAGATATTTAATATAAAATCTAATATGATGCACCAAAAGCAAAAGACAGCTACAGAATTAAGCTCAGGATTATGGGTGTTGCCTCGTTGCTAACAGTTCTTGGAAAGTGCAGATGTGGGACCATCAAGAGGAGCAGAAAGTGAGTCAGAAGTACATAAATTCTAAGCAGCAAAAGATAAATCAGGGTGCGAGGTGAGACAGCAGGAGAAGTCTGTCAGGTTTTCTGAGAGTGTAGATTATTAGGTTTGCTCTTATCCTACAGTGTGGACCATGTGAGGTGTCTCACTGGTTAATACATTATGTATAACACTTAATATCAACTTTCACTCAGTGTGTCGCTGTGTTCAAACGACTAAGTGCGTGTTTGTGTCTAACAGGTGTTGCCCCATCTGGGTGTGTGTTAATGCTGTAGTCATCAGCTTGTCCATAGCTGAGACCAGATGGCTTGGCTCTTCAACCCAGCGAGAAAGATAAACAACATCATAGAGGACACATATGGGCCAAACACACTGCCATGCCATACTTATATTGCTCTCTCTCTCTCTCTCTCTCTCTCTCTCTCTCTTTTTCTGTAGTGAACTTTCTCACTCTAACTCTGTCTGAAATAAAGTCTTTATCAGAAGTTAGGCAAACTCTGCATCAGCTATGTGCTAGGTGTATGAAGTGATTTTTAAGTATGCATTTATTCTTTCTAAAACGTTGGCTGCATTCATGTCTTATACAGCAATTAGCACTCTGCTAATTTATTCAGAAGGCATAAATACAGTTTACCAGTGCATACATGTCAATCAAGTTGTGTAAGGAAAAATATGAGCCAAGAAAAATTACCAGTCGCTGTGAAATAGTGCAAACACAGAGGTATTGGAAAGCCTGGACAGATAAGGAGAAATGCAAATCCAGTTGCATCCAAGTAAGACTCGCATTAATAATGCAAGAAAATAACTTGTTATACTATATTATTTATGCTTTAATCAATAAAAAAGCTTTAGTATCAACATCCAAGGGCAGGTGATAATATGTGGTATAACCCTAGTATACAGTATCACACTAATAAACAGATTAAAAGCAACGACAATGATGTGGTGATTAAGGACAACAATCAATGCAAGAAAAAAAGAAAAGAAAAAAACACTGCCCACTTCATTAGGTTCCATTTTAATCTTCAGAACTGCCTTAATTTTAAGCAATTTAAAATTTCTATAGCATTTCAATAATATTTATTGTCAATTTTCAGTAATTTGGTAAACATTTGAACTTTGATGGCCTTGCATACTTTCTTTATCTTTAATATTTGTATGGAATACAAACAACAATTTTAATCAATCATTTCAGTTAATTTACATGCCCTTACCTCAGACTTCTATGGATTTGTTTGCTTAAATGACCCATGTTTTGTCTCATGGTGGCGCTTCAAACTACTGCTTTTTTATCACCATGGTTTCGGAACATGAGAGACAAACTGGTTTTAAACTACCTGCAGGAAGAATGAAAATATATTGATCTGTTTGTTCATCTTTGAAGGTTCAATTTTCACAATCTACTTACCTTTTCTTGGAGTAAGTCATGCTGTGTCACATTTTCACGGTACACCGTACACAATACAACAGTACACATGCTAAACTATTGCGCTGATTGCCTTTGTTGAGTGACGCATATAGACACAACGAACATGAGGGGAAAAAAGATTAGCTCTAGATTAATGGGGTATTAATTATTCACATTTATTAGAAAAGCATCAGGGTCCAGATAGAACTGTCACTTGGTCCGGGTTCACAGTTTAGAGATGCCTGGCCTAGAGAAAGGTATAAAGTAGTAAAATGAGTATACTGAGGAATGATCGCACGTGAGATCACTTAATTTCTGATAGCACTGACCACTAAATCGTTACCTTTTCCACTATACTGAGAACCACTATAATTCCGGGCTGTCTGTTTAGAAATGCATTTAAAGAAAAAAGAAAAAAAGAAAAAAAACTTTGCCATGTGAATGTTAAAATAATAATAATAATAATAACAATAATAATAATAATCACATGGGAATGGAGAGAGCAGGTACTGCAAAAAAGATGTGAAACAAATAAACAGATAAAAGTTACTAAAGTACTAAAATTTTGTAATCCAAATTTTTCAAGTTCAAATCTGACTTTGGAAAATTCTTCGGACCTTAATTCAATTTTATTTGTTTAGCGCCTTTAACAGTTGTCATTGTCGCAAAGCAGCTTTACACAATCAAAAGAAATTATGGAAGTTTGTATAAAATGTAAATATGTGTATGAATCAAAATGATTATATAGTCCCTGATGAGCAAGATAACGGTGGCAAGGAAACATGGGAACCCATCCTCATTTGGGTGAAACGGATAGCAGGAATTGATCTGCAGTCATACTGTGTGTTAGGCGGCTGGCAGTTCAATATAACAGTTGATGTCTTTAAGTTAAAATAGAGTCCAGTTTGTTATTGAAGGCTCAGGTAGACTTGTAGGAAATCCCAGTCCTGAACTATCGAGCGACTGCAGTCACAAGTCCTCAGAGAACTGTCTGCATCAGCCGAGGACAGGACCATCTTCGTGGTAAAGTGGAACCGTCCCCAGTCACCACACGCATCCCAGACAGATCACATGGGCCATTCATGTAGGGAGCACCAGGACGAGTCAGACAAGTCCAGAGAGCAGAGGGGGCCTGGATCGACCAATAGTCCAACCTAGAGGGAATAAAAGCATGAACTAATTTTTCTGCATCGTTTGGTGACAATATATTCCTTATCTTGGCAATATTTCTGAGGTAAAAGAATGCTATCCTGGTAATATTATCTACATGTGCTTCAAATGAAAGACTGGAATCTATAATCACACCAAGGTCTTTTACTGTTGCACTTGATGGAACAGAAAGGCCATTTAAAGTTACAGTGTGATCAAAAAGCTTGCTTCTAGCTGCATGCAAAACCTTACAATTGTGTTTTGTCTCACCTTACACATCATAAAGCAAATTAGATATAATGTAGGGTACTTAACACACCAATGAAAAAGGAAACTGAAAATGGAGTACAAGGGGAAAAGTAAAAGGAACTAGAACAAGAAATGAAATAGGCCAGGAAAATGTAATTTCCCTCTGGTTGGGGAATGCCAATAAGCAGCACTGAATCCTGTTTCCACACGGACATGATAGGAATTTAATTTACAAGCAACATGGATCTCTCTCTCTTTCTCTCTTTCAGTTCCCCTGGAATGCTGCCCCATCTCTGTTCCTACTCCAGGAAAAAAAAAAAAGCCATTTGTCTTACTATGCTCATGAGAACTGATTTGTTGACATTATGGTAACACTTAAAGTTACATTTTCTTAATTACTAAAACATTAATGTACACTTATATCCTTACATTAAAGTATGAGTAATTAATGTATTTTTAATGACATAATATAAACAGTGTACATCAGCATACTAATAATATATTAATTATTAAACCATTGCAGTTTATTATACAGTAGTAGTTGCACATCATCCAATGCACACATTGTGATTTTTACACAGTATTTAATCTTTTAAATCATCATCATCATAATAATAATAATAATAATAATAGTAATAATATTAATAATTTAATATAAAAATAATACAAGTATATGCACCTATAGTGGCCTGTTACCAGTTCTCCACTCAGTAGTCAGGTGAACAAAGACTCAAGGATCGATTCATTCTTTATTGCAAAAGACATAAACGGCATTGCATCAGCTCATCTCCCGCTCACCCTTTATCTGTGTTCACATTTTGTGTGCATACTGGGGTGTCACACTAATTAACACCACATTATTTTGAATTTAAATTATGTTTGGGTAAGATCACTAAAATAACAAGTACAGTAAAGTACAATAATGGGACAGGTAGGAGCATATAATTCTTTTTTTTTTTTTTTTAATGGGCACCTTACATTATATATCAGGATATATTCATCTAATTAAAAATACACCAAATGCAAGGTTACAAGCTACAATATTAGATAAACTGTCTAAATGTCTGCTGCTCTGTCCATTGCTGCCTGGTTAAATTATAAATAAGTCATATCGAAGGCTGCATAATGATAGAGCAATGCAACATTATTAAATAACTCTGGAAATGCGTCTTTTGGTCATATATTTTCAAGAAACCATGGGGAGATGCTAAGAGGTAACATCTGTTGTTTTGAGCCAAGGGGATGTGTTAAAGTGACAAATAGACTTCCATATTTTCCCTCTCTCATACATCTGCAAAGCTAAATTTAGATTTGTGATCAAGTGGAGGAGAGCAGTGGATAGCAGGAGGAAGCAGCTGACATGCTTCATGAAAAGAGGATAAGTGATGAAGCCCTTAGGTCTGCAGTGTGTGTGTGTGTGTGTGTGTGTGTGTGTGTGTGTGTGTGCGCGCGCGCGCGCGCGTTCGCATGTGTGTGTGTCCATGCAGACATGTGTTGGTATAAGTGTGGCATACCTCGGGTTAATGGTTGAGGGGGATCAACAGGAATTTTATTTTTTTTTTAAACAATTTACTTATCTTGCTAAAATATACTTTAAAAATACCAAAAATTCAGTTTCTTTGAGAGAACACACAAAATTATTGTAATGCTGCATGATTATGAATTTTGCTGTACTATAAGTTGCATGACTCTGAATAGTTGTCAGGTTATCTTTTCTGTACTTGGTTACATAAAAGCCCATCATTATAGTTTAGCTGTTAACAAAGCAAACCCCATTCAAATTAAAGCATCAGAAAGTTATTAGCCACATCACAATGAGATTTATTGGCCAAATATGTTAAAAGACCATGATTTACAGATAATTCACAAACACAGGAAACATATATACATGTAATAATACATTATAATTATTACAATACACTGTTTAAAAATAGGAGGTGCGCTGGGGGTGGCATGGTGGCTTAGAGGTTGGAACTGATTCCTTGCACCATGAAGGTTGGCGATTTGAGTCTTCTTCTGGTCTGTGTGTTTGGAATTTGCATGTTTACAATGTAGCATGTGTGAGTGTGTGCTTGAACCCTTAAATCAGTTGGCACCCCATGACCCAACACAGGATAAGTTGCATATAAGGTAAAAGTATGGATAAATCTTCCTATTTTCCTTCAACAATTTTCACATGCAGGCATATTTTTTACTGCCTAAAAGCACAATCTATTTAATTGTGTATATTAAAATTGGTTGTTCTACCAACAGATTTTGAAGACAAAAGGACATAACATTTAAGGTTTAAGTTTCTGGCTGTAGGCTGGAATATAATGAACCAAACAGTGATCAGAGTGCCCTTAAACTGCCTGGGGTACAGAGCGATATATGCCTTTAAGAACTGTATAGCAGTGATTCAGTGTGTTATTATCCCTAGTGGGATGATTATTATGCTGTCACAGTTTGTGGTTCAGTTTTGCTCTGTTGAAGTCCCTGAGGGTTATGAACAGTAAATGTGGATTTTTCTTTTGTTCCAAGTCAGATATTTGGTTAGCCAGGTTTTGTAGTGTATCATTCATGTTGCCCTGGGGTGGGATGTAAACTCCAGCCAGGATAAAGGAGGAAAATTTCTGCAGTAGATAGA
>JAOVVA010000027.1:12052872-12093172 GCA_028565275.1 Leiocassis micropogon | reverse complement strand
AAGACCCAGCAGGGGAGACGATTACCCACAATTCCGCAGCGCAAGAGAGAGAAAAACCGTTGGGTCAGTTGTGATCACGTGACACTCGGCGCCAAAACAAGAAGCGCATGCATGATACATGATACTCGGTAGTCGTAAACCAAGACTTGTTCATTTTCCAAATCAAAATTTATTAAAAATTTTTGCACGTCTTGGTTTTATTGTGGGTGTATTATTATCAAAGTCTACAATCAAGAGATGCTTTCAGGAACATAAATAAAGAAGATTTCCCTCGAGGTATAAACCATTTGTAGCAAATAACACAAAGGTGATGTTAGATTTTGTTAAAAAAAAAAATAATGTTAAGAAGAAAAGGAAAGGCTCATGTTCCAAAGCATACCACATCATCACCAAATATTGCGGAGGCAGTTTTTTGGCAAATACATGTTTGAGTTTTAATACAACTGGGTCACTGGTGTTTATTTATTATATTTTAAAAGTAGCAGGATGAATTTTGAAGTCTGTAGCTATACATTCTGCTCCAATTCATTCAAAAACTGGAAAACGGATGGGACAGCATAATACAGATGATGACACAAAACATACCTTGAAAGCACCCCAAGCGGCAAAAAAAATGGAAAGTTCTTAAACTCACCTTAACATAACTGAACATGCTTTTCTCTTACTGAAGGCAAAACTGAAGGCAGCTGCAGTAAAGGCCCATTAAAGCAACTCAGGAGGAGAAGAGTCAGCATTTAACAATGTCCATGTGTTTCAGACTTTAGTCAGTCATTGACTGCAAAGTTTTGGGAAAATTATTTTGCAAAAACTGAGGCCAATATAGACAATAATGCTAAAATGTATGCTTACAGTATGTTAGTTTGTCCAATTGCTTTTGAGCCTTTGGAAGTCTATACTAGCACATCTTAACTGCTTGGTTTCAAATTAATAGAATAGTATGAAAATTGTCCAAGCCAAGTATTTATGGACCCGACTGTACAGTACATGATACAGACCAGGGATGTAGCCAAATATGAATATTTTATGCTGTAAACAAATACAAATACCTTTTTTAACATAAAAAATATATAACAGCATCTGGTTGTGGCTAGAGAAGGTCACTACAAGCAGAAGATTTTTACTTTTATGTGGAGCAGGAAAGATGCATTTAATGCATCCTTAAAAACTGACTGGTCAGTTAATATTTGTTAATATTTAAAAGTAAAATAATGATTGGAAAAATATTCTCACATAATAATACACCATGCCACCAGTGCTGGCATTTCCACATTTGTGTACTTTCACCAGTGTATTCATCGACATAGTGAAAGGATTTACACGTTTAGGGGCAATAGTGGCTCAGATGGTTGTGGGTTAGAGATTGGAAAGTCAGGGGTAGTCCCAGCACCACCAAATCTGCCACAACCTTATCTGCTTATGTTGGGACTGTATCCTGTTTGACGGTATGAGCTGACCCCAGTTTCCTAACTGAGATATGTAAAAAAAAAATAATAATAAAAAAAAATTCACTGTTTTGTAAGGTACATGTGACAAATAATTTAATCTTAATATTATTAATTTATTCATGCATTTATTCATTTTCTATACCTCTTCACGGGTCACAGGATGCTTAAAGCCTATCCCAGGAGACTTCGGTCATGAGGAGGGGCATTGCCATTGGCATTGCCAGCCATGCCAATCTATGGCAGGGCAAATACACACATATACCCCCTTAGACACTCATTTACACACTATCGGCAATTTGGGAACACCAATTAGCCTACTCTCCCTGTATTTGGGTTGTGGGAGGAAACTGGAGTAGCCAGAAGAAACCCACCAAGAACAAGGAGAACATGCAAACTACACACACACAGACCCAAGGAGCGAATTAAAATTCTCATCCCTGGAGGTGTGAGGCCACAGTGCAAAGGACTGGCAAAGTTTCATTAAATTCTGTCCAGCCAATTTTGTGTGATGCTGTGACAAAATCAGCTGGACAGACATACAGACAGTCGGACAGACAGACACAGGAACAGAAAATTTTCAGACAAGACAAGTTTCAGATCCTCCAATGTATGCAACATAAAGATAGCATTGACAAAGTGAGTTCTGACTGATGTACAGACAAAAAAAATCTTTCTTTTATTTATATAGATATGAAACAATTTATATGTACCTTTTACTGAACTTGTCATCCTTTTATGGTTCACCTTCTGCCTCATCTTGGATTTTTTATCCATCAGTCTCCATTTCTGCTTTATTTCCTTATACGTCCTTGGGTGCATTTCATAATAAAGGCCCTTATTTTCTGCCACCATCTTCTCGGTCTTCTTAAACAGCTCCATCACTTGTATGCCATCTAGGAAATTCTTGTTATTGAGAACGTGATACCGGTTTCCACATTTTGCAACAAGTATCTTTAAGGCCTCCCCTTCACTCTCAATGTACTGCTCAACAGTCAGGTCACCAAGCAAATCCCCATGTGTGAAGACAAGAATAGTGTGTTTCCAAACATGCTCACCAAGGAGACCCATATGGTCCTCCAATGATTTCATTTCTTCATCTCTGAATGGCATATCTAAACGTAGAGCCAAGAGTAAAGCATGTGGTCCTGGGGGACACAGACAAGTGCTGCGTAATAGTTCGTGCTTGTCTAGTTTTGCCGTGTCTCTTGCTGTGAGAGTCTTCCACCAGCCTGGTGTGTCGAGAACAGTAATGACTTTTCCAGCAACCTCACCCTGAGTCTTCACACACTGTGTGGTTCTCTTCAATTCAGTGTTTTCTCTCCCAAGGATATTATTTTTGATAGAACTTTTTCCAGATCTTCGATAACCTAACAACACCATTCTTATGTTGGACAGAGAGTAGTTATGTCCTGGAAGACCAAAGAAATAAAAGTTTATATATTACAGGACATTCAGAAATACTAGCTCTGAAAAAAGTGCACAGCCTTTTAAAATCTCACCTTCATGCACATCTCTTTGTTTCTGTGCTATCATCCTCCTCTTGTTTGCTTTCTCCTCTGCTTCCCTCCTCTTGTCTGTGACTTTATACAGACACTTTTTATCCATTTCATAACAGGAGCCACTATTTCTCACCACCATATCCTCAATCATCTTAAGCAGCTCCTTCACCTGGGTACCACAGTATCTATCAATGTTGAAAATGTGATACCGGTTCCCACATTTTCTCACAAGCCATTGCAAAAAAGTTTCTCCTTCACTTTCAATGTACTGCTCAACTGTTTGATCTTGAAAATGATCACCGTAAGTGAACACAACCACTGTATGCTTCCAGATGTCCTTTCCAAAAAGCTCCAGGTGCTGCTGTGCTGCTCTTTTGTTTTTCTCAGTGTATAGAGCATCTGCACGTATGACTAGAAGGACAGCATGGAGTCCTGATTGACAATGAGCCATGCTTAGCACCAGCTCCTGTTTTTGAAACTCAGGGGTCTCATGCACAAGAAAGTTCTTCCACCAGCCAGGACTGTCAACCAGAGTGACCAGTCTTCCAGCTGCAACCCCACGGAGCTTTACACACTGTGCAGTATTTTTTGGGGATGCGGTCTGTCTGCCCAAAATCATGTTTGCTAGAGATGTTTTTCCTGCTCCTTTATTCCCAAGCAGCACAATCCTGAGCTCTGAGATAAATGGTACACCTGATTGAGAAGAAGGTAAAATCATTTTTAACTATTTAGGACATTCAGAATCGAGTCGTGTGCAAGTGTGATTTTGCACACCTTAAATAAATAAAGAATTCATAAATAAAGAATTCAGTCTATAGACTACAGTTTACCTCTCCAATCTGCATATTCCGTCCCTGAAACATTTTTTCTACCTTACAGGTTAAAGGGAATGCTTGTGATCTTTAAAAAAAAATGCTATCAAAAAACATCAACACATAAATAACAGTGTTTCTACTCACAAAACATCTAGTAAGTAGGTATTTTGAAAACCATTTAGAATCTTTAATCGTGCTCATGCTTGGCATCAGAAGCCTACAGGAACAAAGTGTAGCCATGATGTAATGACATCATAATCATAACACACCATTATATTAGGTTAATGCATAATTATGTCAACTTCAAACAAATTTCAGGTTAAAAAAAACAACAAAAAAAAACAGAAATGTCTTTAAAATATTGTTGGATATACTCATTAAGCCATGTCTTTATAGTCATTGCTTTGTGAACTGGGGCACAGTGATGTTGGAATAGAAAAGGGCCTTCCCCAAACTGTTGCCACAAAATTGGAAGCATAGCATTGTCCAAGATGTCTTGGTATGCTAAAACATTAAGATTGTCCTTCACTGGGGATAAGGGGCTGGTTGAAACACCTGAATTCAATAATTACCAGGTTGGCCAAATACTTTTGTACATATCGTGTGTTAGGCTGATTTTAAAATCTCACGCCATAAAACAAACCTAATTAAAATGCCAAAAACTGTTCTTATATACATGAATTCACCGTTCTCTGAGCATACAAGGAAATATTCTGCCCCTTAATAAGTATTTTCCTGCTTACTTTTTAAATGGTTAAAATAACCTAGTATTTTCACAGAAAACTTGAATAATATATGCCTCTCTGAAAACCTTCTGTCGGATGCGGGGGTATCAGCCTGCATTCTTTCTGCTTGTTCTCACTTCTGCTGTAACTCCTGTGGCTCTTTTTTTGGTGACAGTTTGTGGTTTTGGCAAAAGACCATACCGACCTTTGACATATGTCACATCTTTGCTACATTGTTGTTTACAAGAGTGAAATAGCTCCAAACAATGCTTCCTTTCCTTTCCCTTCCTTGCTTCCACTGTGTGACTGACTAAATGGCAGAATCTGTTTCCCTGCTTGCTTTTCTCTGAGCTAATTGAAGCAGAGCGACAAGGTGGAAAGAAAAATAGTTCCTATTCAAGCAACCAATTTAAAAACAATAATGAATAAAATGAAGGAAATAACATCACCTCTTAAACACTGTGGTTGCTGTTGACTTTTTAAATATGAAGATCGGTTCTCAAAACTGCACAATCAGGATCAGCATCAATACTTTGTTATTGACCCTTACAAGCATTCAGCTTTCTGAATATGCAGAAATTTTTGAACAAAATTATTGATGAATTTAATTTGATTTATTACAAATACATTTAACCGTAACAAATACATTTACATTTAGTGTCTTTAGAAAAAAAACAAAAAACAATATTATTTAATATGATTACATGTAATATGTACTTATACCATGAAATACCTAAATATTCTCTTATATTAGATAATAATATATAAGAAATGCACTGGAATAGTCTTTCCACCAAAATACAAAATAAATAAAATAAGTGCAACTTACCAAACTGAGGGCTTGAACCACATGTAGCCATCACTAAGAGCGCTGTTTTATCCTTAAATGTCCTGAAGGTTCAATTGCTCAGTGACTGTTTATTTATTATAGGTTTTTGCTTTTTTTAAAAATGTAAATGTAATTTACATACAAATTAAACTTATGCAACATTTTGGAAGACCAAAACAATATACTGTTTAAATAATTATACATTAATTCAAATTTGCCATTAATAAAATACTATTTTAATAAGAAAGCAAACTAGCTTATCATCATCCTCACTACTCTATGCCACATTGGGAAGTGAAGGAAAGCATATACTGTTTCTGTACACAAATTACCTGAACCAGTGGGTGAACTGATAAGGTATGTTTATGTTTTTTTTGTTTTTTTTTTTACGTTTAGCAAGGTCAGTAGGTCAGTGCAAACTAAGTCCTTCAGCCACCATGTAAATCGTGTATTTTCTGTTCTGGTTGATAACCTTCAGCCCTTGTCCTTTCTATGTTGGCAAAACAAACTAAATGTTTTAGCCTTTACTTGATGACAAAAGGATGTTTTATTTGATGTAACATTTTGTATAGTTATATAAACACACAGGCCAATTTAATAAGAACACCAGTGTTTCTGCTCTTTCATGCAATTATAAAATCCACCAATAATATGACAGTAGTGTAATGGACAAAATGGATGCAGGTACAGGTCAAGAGGTTCAATGACTTTGAGTGTCATTATTGTTTGTGCCAGACAGGCCGGTTTGAATAGGTCAGAACCTGCTGATTTCCTGGAATTTTAATGCACAACCGTTACTTCTTGTGAAAAACAAAAACACTGAGTGGCTGACAGTCTGTGGGTGGAAATTATTAGGGCTGAAGCACTACAGGGTGCGCAGGACCCTCTTGATTTCCAAAGGATTATTTTTTTCCATCCTTTTGGGCTTTTTGGGGGTCTTAACATGCTCAAAAACTTATAAAAATTGGCAGGCAGGTTGGAATCTGCTGCCATTAGAATGCCTGGGCCCAGGGCCCTCAGAGGCCTCCACATGAGATTTTGGTACATAGCTCTTACACACTTGCACGTATGCACACAAAACTCAGTACACTTTTAGAGCTCATTGAGCTAAACAACTTTTGCATGTCTAAGTTGTTTCGCAACTTTGCATGTCCTGGGCTCAACTCAACAGGATGCCAGTTATTTGGTGTCGTTCGCCTAGGGAATTTATACGATCACCACCAAACCGGGCCAATGTGATCCAAAGACATTGAGGATGCAAAATTGCAGAGGGATTTTTGATATCGCAAATGGGTCAGCCGTGACAATACCTTAAACTTGCGCTGAAAAATGATTAATAACTTTCTGTGTCCTTATGTTGAGTGACATTATGTTCAGTGACATCACGTTCAGTGACATCACATTGAGTAACATCATAGTTACTCATTTTTCCCAGCATCTGCGGCCTATTCTACACATGAACACATCACAAATGTTCTCACACACACACACACACACACACCAACGCACTCAACAAATACTTAGGCCTAAGCTGACATCAGTCCTATTACATCATATTGTGTAAAGTGTGCAAGTTGTGCGGTGCACCCGGGCGGCAATGGCTTTTTGTAGGTCTTAACACGTTCAGATAACACACAGGTTGTGCGGTGCGCCTGGGTGACGATGCTGCAGGGTGCTTGGGCCCGTCATTGTTGCTTGCAACTATATTTATTATTTTTTTCCCCAGGAGAATTACTACACTGGTTAAGCTGTAAGGAAAGCTACAGCATTAAAAAAAAAAAAAACTCTTTACAACCATGGTGGGCAGAAAAGAATCCCAACATGTTAAACCTGGCCTTTGATTGGTCACTATTTATCATTTTATTTGAAATAACAATAAATATCATAATTATTCATTCATTCATTCATTCATTCATTCATTCATTAATCTAGATCAGGAGTCTGTCCCACAAATGTTTGCTGTAAGGAGGGGATGCCATTATTTAGCCGGATGCCAAGTGGGGAAAAACTGAGAGACAAATCTGAGTAAGACATGAAGTAATCTGAGTAATCTGAGTAAGACATGGAGAAAAATGCACATAAACTCCACACATACAGAAACCATAGTTGAGGACCAAGCAATTAACCTATCTGTGAGATACTACTCAATGCACAACCATGACACCCATAAAATCAGAAAGTAAGAATAAACAGGTGGCCAGAATATATAACTAATGTAGCACATCCTACATCAGTAGGCCATTGTGTGCTTTTAGTACAGTTTATGCCAAAAAAATCATAGATGTCTAAAAAGAAGGCCTAAGTGAAGAAATGTGTCTCCCAGACAACTTTTAAGAAAGCTCTAGTGTGCTACAATGAGAACCATTTAGATTATAAATCAACCCAACTGCACAAAGTGAATCAGATGTGTATATGGGGATTTGTTGGTGGCATTGTTTTTTCGGTAAATGTAGCTGCTACAGTACGTGGAGCTACAAGAAGCAAACTGAACCAAAAGACAGAACTACTGTGTAGCACCAGATAAATGCATTGTGTTCTGTATTTTTGAACAAAAAATAAAAATAAAAAAAGGTTGATGCTATTCACAGAATGTTTTTGATTTATTACTAATATAATTATCTACTCTATATTTTTTCCTCATGGGCTATTTTGTAATTTCTATACCAACTTGGTAAAAGTTTGTAGCAGATTTCTGGCTCATGAATTAAAGTTAAATAGTATGTTTTTGCAATTTTTAGTTTAAAGCTAACAGCCAGGTTACCAGCAAACAAAATTCTCAATTTCTCGCTGATTGTGTGTAAGCAAAGTAGTAGTGAAAGTGCACTTCTTGCAGAGTAAAAAAAGTTTTCCTTCAACAGTCGAGCTTAATGTATGCTTAACGTTTTTTTTTTTTTTTTTAAATCAGAACTCTTAAAAGCCTTTATACAGTGTTATAATGTATCATACATAGGGCTGCTGCTTTGGGAAAGTTTAACTGTAATAAGTTTAGCTGCTTGTACAATTGTGAACATACACCCTGAACAACTTGCGTATAAATAAATAAAAAAGCGGATAAAACGTGATCTTTTGTGCCCTTCTAATATTTATTTTATAATTAATTCTAAGATGACTCTTAAAATTTAAATATTCTTCAAAGTGTTTTATTGGATCTATTATTAATTATGATAGTATAATATAATATTAATTATCTATAATTATTAGACTAAAAATTCTATTTTGCAAATGCCATTGGACTTTCCCTTTAAGGGGTATAAACAGCCCTTGTATCATTTCCACACAATGGGCAACATCTGGTTCTGAAAAATGAGTCCAACAAAGAAGTGCCAAAATATGCAGCTTCTTGAATGACCGGTCCTTGAATGCTCCTTAAATTACTCCAGAATTGATTCAGTCACCATTGACCCCATGTTAAAATGTCCAACTTTACAAAAGAAATAAACGTGTGCAGACTTGTACAAAAAAGTTTCAATATTATCGATATTCGATATATATGCCGATATTGGTCTCCATAACTAGGTTTTCTACTGTACAGGGGTGAATTTTTATGTAACTCAGCTAACATTATATTAAGCCAGAGAATTATGCAAAATTATGGGCGTGGATGATTTGAGTGACAGCTGAGTTGTAGCTTGTGGTAACAGAGATATGTAGGTATGTTCCAACTAACAGTCAGGCTCTTTTCATTCCACCCATGTGCCTATTTATGAATTAACTATGGTTTACAGGGAGTCAACGTCTGCCAAGGTGGCAACGACCAGACCTCCTACAGTTGAGCTTCAAAACAGCTCTTCAGAAAATCAATATAGGACATCACTGCGGGTTCGTTCTGTTCTCAGCCCTGTAAATATGCATTCACTTATTTATATTTATTTTTTCATGCTTGCTTTGTTGTGAGACAATTATTATAATCTTTGGGCTGTTTTGATTAGACAGTTTTCCATGGCAGTTATTTTATTGTAAGATTCTCTACTCTCATTTTATGCACAGCTAAATTGTTTATTTTTATGGCTTAAGTCAACCACTCATTGGCTCTTGACATTACAGTCCCATGGTACCCCTTTCTTGCTTAAAGGTCATTTCTTTCAGTCTGAGTCATCATCATTAGTCTTGTGGCAATGGTAGTTTTTTTCCCACTAGAGAATTAATAGACTTCACTGGCCCTTGAGCATAAGATGACAATCTTCAAAATTAATAAAATAAAAAAAAAACACTCATGCACATGGTGTTTTAATATGAAGCATTTTATGTGATATTTACTCAGATAACTAAATCAATATTAAGAAAAAGCAAAAACAGCACAAAGAAGCAAACAAACAGTATGTAGGTTGAGGGAAAAAAAGAGCTCTGTACAGTATATTGCTCTTGACCATCAGTTACTATTGGTCCTTGAAAACAAGGGATGCAATAAAATCAAACATGCACATCACTTTTTCAGAGTAAAACAAAATGTGTTCAGAACTACATCCCTGTAGTACTGATGTAGCACTACAAATTCCCTCACTGGAAATAAGAGGCCTAAACCATGTTCATGCTTGACATGTGCATAAAGCAAGGTTCATAAAGACATGGTTTGTATGGAAGAACTTAAGTGGCCCTCACCTTAACCCGTACGAACACATTTTTAAAGGACTGGAATGCCTTCTCATTTGACATCAGTGCCTAATTTGACTAATGTTTTTGTAAATCAATTCAATTCTCCATAGCCACTTCTTTTAAAAAAAAAAAAAAAAAAAAAAAAACGCTCCCTTTTCTTTTCCATCTAATTTACCAAATTAGACTCATTGCTCATACTAAGATTCTGTTCAAAACATGACTTTTTAAAGTAAGGCATATTAATTAACTTTCATGAAAGGAATTTGTACCTCTCTGAGTATTTTCAAGTTTTAAAGATTTCATCTAGCTTTAGGTTAAAAATATTAAAAGTATGGATTGCGTTTTTTATTAAGAAAACAAGGATTTTCTTCAGCTTCCTATTCACCAAGTGTTTGAAATGCTTGGTAGCCATATATAGAATGTAATTGAGTCTTAAAGTCTAGTCTTAGTAATAGCTACTTACAAAGAAATAATAACCATGCTGAGGACAGAGGACTCAGCCTTGAGAAAGCTTAGCACGATAATGAGGCAATAATGAGATAATGCAAATACTGGCTTTTAGCAGAGCTCAAATTTTTTTTTTTTTTAAACTAATACATTTGATTTATGACTCAATTTATTCTATGATAAAGAAGACCAGTGCTTCTAAAGATTATAAATAAAAAGATTTTTCAAAAATGCATAAACCTGCACGAACCAAGGTGAAGGTGGATGGTATGGTATCTATAATATATCACATCACTCACGGCCGTGTCTCAGGTATTCACAATTTTGGCCATACATGCCACTGTATATTGCAGGGGGCTCTTATGTTAGCTACATCTTGGCTCTGTCATTGGACCTGCTGTTGAGCTATACAGTATATCACTAATAATATCAACATAAATGGCAGGTGAAATGAACAGCACTGATCACTAATATATAGGCTACCGGTTACAGAATAATGGGCACACAGTACTCACCCATGCCCACAGGGATCAAGGATCAAAGCTGGCCTGTCTGGTCCAATCCCAGAAAAAAGCCAGTGCAGATCAAATCACTGAAAAAAATGCTGGTCATAACAGTAAGATACCAAAACACCCAGTGCACCACAGCCCACTGCGCACAGGGCCCATCAGGAAAAGTGACCTGCCTCCAAAATCCTTGGGTCTCAATCCGATTGAGCATCCTGGGATGCATCGGAAAAACAAATCTGATCCACAGAGGCCCCATCGCACAACCTGTAGCACCCAAGGTATCTGCTGCCAACATCCAGGTGCCAAACAGAGACCCCACAGAGATTTTGTGGAGCCTTGTCCTAAGGGGCCATTGTTGACCTGGTGGCACAAAGGGAAACCAAAACCTAGATAGTTTAAATGTTTCTGGTTTTAATGTTATGGCTGTATGTGCACTCCTGCTGCCTGTTCCTGACAAAGTTCATCTTTCTACATCTATTTGGAGTATTTGCACTTATGACTCTGCTGACTTTCTGCTATAGATTTTCCCACATGGATAACATCATAAGGATAATAATAATAATAATAATAATAATTATTATTATTGTTATTATTATTATTAATAGTATGCCCAAACCTCACACTTGTTTCTAAAACTGTATAATTTAATGCTTTATAATCCCACTATCCGGTGTCACAAAGAAAGGGATTGGTTCTCCTTTGAGATTCTTTTAAGGCTTATGTCATTTCAGAGAGTTTTTCTTGCCCCGTCTTCTCCGGTTATCTCATTAGTGGTTTAAAGTTTTTTATTCTTCTTCTTCTTACTTTTTTTTCTGCCTGCACTCCAACATGATCATGAAGAAGTGATTCATTAATCAGCCAATATGCATTTTCCTTGCTATTTCTTTAATACTTGCTATTTTGTTTAAGGATACGGATATATCAAGTGTCATCAGATAAAAGCTTGTACCAATGATATACATATTTAACAGCATCTGAGGCTGTTATTATTAGCATAATACATACTTCTAAAAAGAATAAGATCAGGATAGTATTTGATTTAAAAAGGCATTTTTAATCCCTGATGGCATTTCTAACTCATTACACACAGGAAACCATGAAAATTTGAGTAATTATGATTACAAAACGATTATTAACGTCATGGTTTAAGTAGTGCAGAAGGGTCACATCATCCCATTTCTGTAAGGTCTAACTGAATTGTTATAATTATTACTCAAACTAAATTTCTTGACAGCTTTGGCAAAGTTGGATTACATCCTTATTGTCTTTTATTTTATTATCTTTGTGTTTGTTATTCTTTGCATATGTGAGAAATTTTAACAAAATTGTGTCCAAAACTAGGATAAAAAAAAAAAAATAGTACTAAGAAGAAATGCAACAGAACCATATAGGACAATGGAGACAAATTACAGATTTAAACGTATTCAGTGCTCCATGCCATCCTCCTCCTCCTCCTCCTCCTCATCCTCACTGCTCGGAATAAAGTCATCCTCAATATCATCAACAGAGGCAGCAAACGAATCACCATCATCATCGGCAGCAGTCAAATCACCTCCAAGTTCCCCTAACAGCAGCTCAGTGTGCTCCAACATGGGCACGTCCTCACAATGCATCTTCATGTAGAACTGGAACACATATAAAGAGATGGTTAGAGGCATAAGGACATACAAGTAACAAATTAAGGGATGATTCTGATAGGATAAACATCTTTCATCAGGAGCTGAACAGGCAGAAGAACCTGGTATTGATTTGATATCAGTGCAAATTATCTCATTAATATTGATATAACTTAACTATAGCACTAGTCCTAGCCTATGACAGTGCTCCTAGGGCGCAATGATTAGTCAATAATGAAGCCATTATATGATTTTTGTTTCCCTTTATCTCTTTGACTCTCTTGGTAAAGTTGAAAAATGAAAAAGATTTGAAAAATTAGCTCCTACTTTGCAAACACAAATGAATTTGGGTCATTATTAGCTGCACATTATCTATCAAGTGACACAGTCCCTGCCAGAAGAAAGGGTGAATTAATTTCCCCTAGTGTGTCTCATCACCTCAGAAGTGTGTGATAAAAACAGCAATTCCTGCAAAACATAAAATAAGAGTACTATGCAGAAGTCTTAAGCAACCCCTTATTTCTCCATATTAAATGATGTAGATTAAATTAAAGAAATGGGAACAAATGTTTTACTGTGAAAGGCTGCAAAGTAAGAACCTCAGCAGGAACCTCATTTCTACTCTTGTCTGTTCCAACCGCTTAGCAATTAGCATCACCAGTATACTAACCGCCGGCCAGATCGTCCGTCATCGTCTGCACCTGTTTCTCACTGGTTCATGCCTTCCTTACAGACAACTTTATTTAATTAGTTTAGCATAAAATGTTGAGAGAGTTGGGAGAGAAAGAAAATCATCACTACAAGAAAGAAAATACATACAAAAACAGGTAGACAGCTAGCTTAAAGAGTTACAACCAATTAGCCTTTAAGATCAAACACGTGATTCATACACTCCAATGATGAATCGTAGTAGTGCCACACTGCAGAGTAATAAAACGAGCATAAACATACTCTTGGGCGATCAATCATTGGAACCTGCAGACAGTGAGGCAACAGTTGCAGCATCTCTCATTACCGAGATTAAGTAATGGATATGGCTTTGAGTCTGCCAGACTGGAGCTACTTTGAACACCCAAGTCATATCGCTCTCTCACTTTCTCTCCACACATACACGCAAAACTAGATAGGTGAACACTGTAAACCCAAAAAGTAGTCTCTTGCTGCCTAACAACATGGAGTGTGTTCAGAGATGCTCACATGGTTGTAAAGTGTGGTTACTTGACCTCTGACCTCTCCCATTAACAAGCCACTTGTTTTTTTTGTTTTTTTTGCACTATTTTGTATAAACTTTAGACACTATTGTGTGTGAGCCCAGGGGTTTATGACCATCAAATCAGACAATCTGTCACCAACAACCGCACTACGGTCAAAGTCACTGAGATCACATTTTTACCCCATTATTTACGCCATGTTTAATGTAAACATTACCTTTTAACATAACGCTCTTGACCTTTATCTGTACACAGTCTTTAGCTTTAGTTTCATATGTATTAGTTTTATTATTGATCCTCAAAAAAAGCTCAACACCCACCCACACACACACACACACACACACACACACACACACACACACACACACACACACAGAGAGAGAGAGAGCGAAAGAGAGAGGCTTGGGGCCAAAAGAAATTTTAGAGATCATAAAGGCTCCAACTGTGCATTTTATGTGTGGAATTATCTACATAGACAGACAGCCCACACATATGCACATTTTACAAATTTTCAAACAGATTGTGTTTATACACTATGTGCTTTGGCATGATTAAAAGGTTTAGCTGACTTCAAAAATCTTTTATCACACCTCGTATTAAGCTGAACACAGAGGTTAATAGAAATCAGAAAGCAACATTTAGTGACATTTACTGGTAAATAAATAAGCAGAGAGAGAGAGAGAGAGAGAGAGAAGCCAGATCCAATATGATTCATCTACCTAAGATCACAAAAAAAGTATTAAATCAATGCATACCAAATATTTATAGAACAAAAAAATCTATACAAAATGTTTAAAAATGGCATGATGCCCAACGTCTCATCCCCAAGCGTACTCGAGATGATGACATCCAGGCCCACTCACTCATTGTGAGGGTTCTCCATGGGAATACTTTGCCCTTCTCGCTGTGGACATCACACACAACAACCAACTCGGGGATGAGATCCTCTGTCACTGTGCCAGGTGGCCTCCAATTTCCACTAATGGACCTGGAGGGCCCATGACCCCCCAGAAACCAGCTGGACACCCTATGCTAAGTTTCTGGCAGAGAAGAAATGCTGTCACCCTGCACCAGCATCAAAGAGGTAACTGAGGCAGTAGAACACATTCCGAGATTAATCCATGGCCAAAGAATTAGATTTAAGGCCCACTTTGTTGCCCAAGAAGTGCTTGCTAGCTGGCTGCATCTGCCACCCATGTCTTCAGTTCTGCACATGATGAACAGCACCCTGTTCTGGCAATGAAGTCGAGTTTATAATTTAACTTGTCTTTAAGGCCTGCTCCAGAACTTGAGCCTGGTGAATCTTGGTATTGTCTTCCTGGAAAACGGCAATTCCGCCAGGGAAAAAAATATGTGTGAAGTATATATGAGATATGCTGATCTTTCAGGTGATCAGCTGACTTCATTTTATTGCCACATAACAGTGCTGAGCAACCTGATCAAGTGAAGCAACCCCAGATTACAACACTGCTGCCTTCCAGAGGCTTGTACAGTGGCCACTATTGCATGATGGGTGCATCCCTTCTTAAAATAAAGAAATAAAATAATCAGTAAAATAATTCCAGTAATCTCTTAAGTGGTTTTTTTGATGCAGGCCAACAATTTGACCCTTATGAAACACGGTAACATTTTCCATAATAATGGGATATGTTGATAAAGAAACGAGAAGCAACTTACTCTCCCTTCATCAATGTAAGATCTTGGCCAAAAATTGTAGCTGTGGATATAAATAGTGTGACACTATAAAACGTCAATGTGCACCATCATCAAAGTTAAAGGCGGGTCAACAAAATATGAACGCGTGCAATATTTTTGGCCACAAAGTGCACAAAAAATTAAGTCACTATAAAAAATGAAGTCACTATAAAGTGACTTTATAGTGGTTAAAATTGATCCTTGTCATAAAAACATAATTAAAAAACAAAATACCACAATCCTAAGGCCTATGCTTCACTGAACCCTTTGGGTAACGCAGGGTTAAACAATTTCGTTAAGTTTTCAATTTTGTAACCAGTGTAACAATAAGGTTTACTGTTTCAACATGACACTGTAATAAATACAGCTGTAGCATAATGGCTATACTATGTCGGACACATCTTAAATTTCTTATCCTCCTTTTTTTTATGCAAATCAGATTGCAACCAACATACGCATGCAATGAATAGAATTTTGCCATGTCGTTTTTCTGTTCTTTCTCTTTTCTCTATGCTTAGATCGTTTAGATTATGATCTATGACTTGTCCCTGACTTGTCTCCTTCTTTAATCACCATCTCCAAGCTTTTATCTCTGACTCTCAGCAGCTCTTTATCTCATGCTCTCTCTCCTCTTCTGATCGACTACTTGGCAAGAGATGCTTGATCCAAAACTGACCTTAATGTCCACACGGCATGTACAAATGCGCACACATACACTATCTCTTCCTCTAAGCTAAACTGATAACATGGATTAATCCTCTTTCCCTGTTCTTTCTTTCACAAATGTGTGTGCACTTAAACCTCCTGCAGAGAATGCCTCATATTGATGTGGAGAAACTTCTACCACATAATATATTCTACTCAGGAAACACTGGACTGAAGACTGAGAAGATGATGATGAAGATGATGATAACAATGATGATGATTGTTATTACCGTTACTATTATTATAGTCTGTGTTTGCTGGTAGGTACTGGGGACCCAAATGAGGACCTTAGGTTTTAGCCCAGCATGTTTCAAAGAACGTATGCATGTCCCATCAGTATGGTTTCCTGCACCTCTTGGGCTGTGTTCCATCCTGGAATCATTTTCAGTATTTTATCATAATTCTTTTATTGGTGCCAAGAGCTCAATCAACCACAGACACCACTCTGGTCTTGGTCCCTTACACCCCAATAATTATTACTGTTTTTGTTTTAGTTGGAGGTGGTGGTAGTGGTGGTTGTATCATTTCATACTGTTTCAAAAATTTTTGTTTAAAAAAAAAAAAAAAAAAAAAAAAAAAAATCACAGTTGCATGCTATACATAGGGATTAGCACCAATCTCACCAAAGTGAATGTTTACTAGTGTTAATTTTGTCAACAAAATAATGATGAAAAATATTCGTTAACGACATTTAACTGGGACTAAAACGAGGCGATGGTGAGACGTCACTGATAGCAGTGAACAGTAACAGTGACGAAATCAGCATGCAATATCGTTGACGAAAAAACGAGACTAAAATGTTGTTCAAAAAATAAAAACTAATAAAACATGTGTCATTATTTTCGTCAACATTTAATTTTCGTCACAATCCGCTGCGATACGGTGTTCATTCATTATGGCGCGGGCAGTAGTGCTTGAATGAAAAGGCACGGCAAAGGCTTTCTTTGAAGATAGCGATTGCGTTATGGGGGCATCTTTAACTCTTCGTCATCACCGGGCCAAAGAGAAGAGACGATATTTGGGCCCATTTTTATGGGGGGCCGTATACGGCTTAAATCAAACTTCACTCAAACACACACACAAAGTCTCCGTGCTCACAGGGCCAAAGAGATGAGATGAGATGCGCACTTAATATGTGGTTGTTTAAGCAGTTAGTAATATATATGTACAGTATGTAGTAATATATATGTACAGTATGTATGAATGTTTTATATATGTGTATGCCAGTGTTTTGTGTTTTGCCGTATATGCCACCTCGTACATTTTCTTCACGTTAAACCGGAGAAAAAAGGCCGATGTGTAGTAATATCAGTGGGGAAATTGTGTGGGCACACAATTGCTTGGAAAAAAACCACAAACCTAAAGAGACGCATCAAGGCATACCATAATAATCACCCAGGTTTACAGCCTCTTCGTGGTGATCATGTTACAATACAGTATGTTGTGACGTATTTTATTTTATAGTTAAACCGATGCCAAACACAATAATCTAATAGGTTAGCAAATGATTGTGACCTATAGGAGCTACAACAGTCCAAGTGTGTAAATTCATTTATTTAATTTAATTTTAAAATACTGTATATACTGCTTCTATTGTTTTGTAGTTAAAAAAAATATGAACATGCAGCAGATAGTTATTTTAAGAAAACCTTAAAAAAAAAAAAAGGTTTTGGCTAGACTAGATTGACTGTGAGGTTAATTAATAATAATGTTATTGCTAAAATGTAACGTTTTCATTGACTAAAACTAGACGAAAAATACTTATGGGTTCCTCTAAATAAAACTAGACTAAAATGTCCAAACTTTTAGTTGACTAAAACTTGACAAAACAAAAATAGGATAAAATTAAATAAATATGATAAAAACTATCAGGGACATTTATCCCGGGACTAAGACGAAGACTAAGACTAAAGCGGACAAAATTAACACTACCGTTTACAACTTTTATGAGACTGCTTTCAGTCACTGAGGAAAAGCAGAAGAAATTCTTAATTTAAGCAGCAAAAACCTAAAAGGACAAGCAACGTGTTACAATTTAACATTTTATCAAGCGTGCAAGATTTTCAAGGGGAAAAAAATGTGAATGTTCTCTTTTAACAGAAACATCTGTACACCTTCACATTAATGCAATGATCAGTAAAATCTGTGGTAGCAGTGCAACGCATAATATCATACAGATTTGCTTCAGGTAAGTATAAGGTATAAGTAAAGAGCAGTATTATCATACCATCAGTGTCCCTGAGATGACCAGCAGCCGGTGCGCTTCCCTGTCTTGCGTGTTACTGACTGCAGTTTCTTCTTCTTCGGTGGTGTTTATTGGCGGTTGGCAAACCAACTTGACTTACACGCAGGTTTTTATACACTGACCCTATACTGTTACCTCATAATTACTTATGGCGATTCTCTGTCACAGATGGTGCTTGTACTGTACATTGAGTCTGTACTTTTGCTCCACAAGTGACTGTGAGGTGTGCATACTGTGATTGTCACAGTTTTTCCTTGTTGAATGACTTCTGCTCCACCGTTGCACTTATTTTAGCTTTACAATGGTTGTTGGTGCCTGATGGGCTTGGTTTGAATATTTCAGTAACAGATGATCTCCTGGGATTTTCCACACAATAACTTTTTTCTTTTTTTTGCAAAGAAAAAAGCTCCAGTAAGTGGCAGCTCCGTAGGCAGAAATGCCTTAATGATGAGAGAAAACAAAAGAGAATGGCCTGTCTGGTTTGAGCTGATGGGAAGGCTATATAGTAAATCACTCTTTACAGTGGTGATAGCATGAAAGCATTTGAATAGGCACAAAACACCAAACAGCAGAAGACCACATTTGGTTAAACTCCAGGAATCTAAGGCTACAAAAAGCACAGGCCCACAAGCAAAGTACTGCAAAGATCCACAGCTAAATTGGTACCGTGCACTGAATTACAGATATAAAACTTTCGCCTTGAACAATGAATAAAATCACTGATTTATTATTATTTTGTGTTTCTATTTCTATGGTTTAATATCTATATCATTAAATAGATACAGTTTAATGCCATTTCATTTACTTTAATTCATTATGCCAAGCATTGCTTGGGTTTCCCTTCTGCCACCAGGGCAGCTTAGGCCCCTTGGGGCATGACTCCATAAGACCTTAGGGGTGGGGGTGTTGGGGGGTTGCTGTGGTATCTGGCACCAGGACGTTGGGATTAGATTGCAATCTGGGTAGTCTGGAGGCTGGGACAGCAGTGCTGCATTGGGTTTTTGTTCCCCGCAGGCATGGATGAGCCTTGGGTCCCCACGATCCTATCACCAGTTTACTGGGATATAACTGATCATCTGCTCTCTCGTTTTCCCGGAAATGAAAATGGCCTGGGAACCACAGGAAAGAGACTTTTTCCTTGTCTGTCTGTTCTTGAGTCAGCTAACAAGAACACTAGTTTACTGCAATATAAGTGATAATCGTAATTATAATAATAATTATATAAGCAATAATAATAATTTTAATGTGTTAATCATATGTGGTGTTCATGTTATGGCTGATCTGCCCATATTTATATTACTGAATCATTTAAAGCTTATTTTATCTTTATACATATGGGCATGCTTTATGTAGATTTTCATTTCTTACTCACTCAAAGTCGAACACATAACACCACATTCTGTCCATGTCAAAGACATTAGAAGAAGACTGACCTTGATATGTGTGTTAGTACAAGTTTACAAACACATCCTGCATCCCGACTTTCAACATGCACACTTACAGAACATTTCACAACAGTTAGGTCAACAAATTTTCCTGTTTGCCCAGAGAGCAAGCGATACATGGAGAGAAAAAAAGAGACTTCAAAGTCAGTGTCGGGCGGGAGGCAGAAAATCAATGGCGAATAGCAACTGAAGTTGAATCAGAACTGCGCCTGAAGCCACAGACTGTAACAGAGAAAAGAAAGTAGCAATAGAAAAATGTGGAAACAGGAAGAGAAGGTACAAAGACAAGGTGAGATATAGAATCTGTAGGGGTGAAACAAAGGAAAATAAAATAAAAAAGAGGAAGAGAGTGAGGTAGTGAGAATGAGAGAGAGACGGAAAGCCTAGTATTGACATTAGCCAGTGTCACACAGACTGAACCACACGTACAAATCAGGATAAGTGACATTATTATGCACAAAATTATTATTAGAGCTATACTGCTGCACGGGGTGTTTAAGCACTGTCATGCATGTGGAAAAAAATAGGCTATTTCATATCATATCGGCAAAAAAAAACCTGACAAACTTATGCAATGAACATTATTCATTCCATAATTATTATTATTATTACTGTTATTTTATTAGAAATAAGTGTCATCAAGTGTCATGATTTACTCAATAGCATTACCAAAGCATTGTTAAAGATCGTAGGATTTCTTTGGTAATTACCAGTGTGTTTAAAATAAACAATTTTGGGCTTTTTTGGCCGTCCCCCTAGACGGAAAAGCTTCAATGCGCAGTGATGCCACTTTTAATGTCACTTATGTAAAATCTTTAACAGTAGTAGCTTCTATTCCTCACCACCTCTCTCTCTATCTAACTTATTATCATTTAATAATAGAGTGTATCATTTGATTACCTATGAAATTAGCGCTTGACATACAGTAAGTGTTTTCAGAGATGTTTTACTTCCCTGCTCAAATAAAAAAAAAAAAGAATTAAAACTGAATAGAAAATAAAAAATATATATTTATGTAAAACTGTCCTTTGACAAGTTAACATTTTTAGTTTGATCTACTCTTAACCCTATAATTAATAAAGAACACGTCCAAGCAAACCCGACTTGTGATAAAATTTCTCACGAATAAAGGCGTAAAAGCAATTGACATTTACAAAAGGTTCCTGTTACTTTTTGCTTCTAACCTTCAATGTATTGAAGGTCAAATTTTTAATATATAATTTTTTAAAAATCATCAACTTTTATGCCATATTGTGAGCGTGTCAAAGATACTCACTAAATGTAACAATAGTAATGTAACAATAGTAATGTAACATAATAACAAGTAATGTAGTAACAATATTCTGGCTGCGCCCTGGTGGAAATTTATGTGCAGTTTTGCGCTGCACTTTACTGAGATACCAGACACCCACACATGAGACGCCTATGAATAACATGCAAAATCGTGCAAAATATCCTGGTTCCAGATACCCCAGATGTTAAAGTCCTTTAGAATGGGAAATCACTGATCAGGGAAGGAAGCAATTTTCAAGGGAAGCTAAGGAGAGAGAGAGAGAGAGAGAGAGAGAGAGAGAGAGAGAGAGCTTTATAGGTGGCGGTGATGCAACTTACATAACTCCAACCAATGAGTGGTAGAGCGGTACTGAGAGAAAACGTGTCGAGAAGCAATAGTGTGTGGGAGTGCCAGATAAAGCAGACGAAGAGTTCAAGACACAAAACAAAAAAAGACAAGATCAGGGAAGGAAGCATTAGACGTTTTTAAAGAAAAGATGGTCTAGAAAATCGAGGCAGGAAAGATGAGAGAGAATGAGACCTGCAGTTGGTGGTAATGTAACCAACTGGATTGCAACCGCCATTAAACAACAAAGAAGAAGAAGAAGAAGAAAAAATAGGTGGTAAGAGTGATTGCTAATCAAAATGCACATGATGGAAATTGGAGGGAACCTGTTTAATTGGGTTCAATAATTTTTGGACGGAAGAAGTACAGTATTCAGACTTAGAGGTGTAAGCCAGTGTAGAAAATGCCACTCATGAAATAATGCATGATTCCAG
The DNA here is from genome assembly GCA_028565275.1 of Leiocassis micropogon. Taxonomy (NCBI): domain Eukaryota; kingdom Metazoa; phylum Chordata; class Actinopteri; order Siluriformes; family Bagridae; genus Leiocassis; species Leiocassis micropogon. The sequence goes on along the minus strand of JAOVVA010000027.1, from coordinate 12,071,341 downwards.
AGATGCAAAACGAATAATGGGAGGAGCTATTGTTTTCTGACACCGAAAAAGGGATGGGCAGGGCAGACTGTCTGCGACTGTTGAAGACGCTGTTAAGGAATCTGTAAGTACCGCTATTTCTGCAAGCCCCTTTTTGCCACTCTGCCACCACTTTTGTTTGCCAGCCAAGTGCCAACCTGCTAGCTGGGCACTGCCACTGGACCTGCACATCCCTCCTGTTCTCCTCTTCTTTCCTACCTCCCTCCTCAAACCCCTTCCTTTGACCTCCTCTAAAAAATTACCCTTTTCCTGTAAGACCTGGCCTCGTGTCTGTGTGTCTGTGGTTCATGGCGAGCAAAAGATCTTACAATAAACAGTTGTGCTCAAAAGTTTCCATACCTTGGGAGAATTTGCAAGATGTGAACCATTTTTTAAGAAAACGGATGAGAAGGCAAACCTAATTTATTTTATTTCTTATAGGACGCAAGTTCGTATGTAAAGCATAACAGAATGGCACAATCATCAAACAAAACATGACGATTAAAATAAGAAAATAAACCATGTTCAAGTTTATATACTGTCTGTATACCATTAGTTCTTAATATTGTGTATTGTCCCCTTTAGCAATGCAGTCTTTTGTAATAATTGTGAGGTCCTTAATTTTCTCAGGTGGTATACAGTAGCTGCCCATTCTTCTTGGCAAAATGCCTCCAGTTCCTGTAAATTGTTTGGTTGTCTTGCATGAACTGCATGTTTGAGATCTCACCAAAGTTTCTCAATGATATTGAGGTCAGGAGTTTGTGATGACCACTCCAGAACCTTCACCTTTTTCTGCTGTAGACATTGGATGGTCAACATGCCCTTGTGCTTTGGATCATTGTCATGTTGGAGCGTCCCATGGGCAGCTTTCGTGCTGTAGAATGCAAATTGTCTGCCAGTATGTTCTGATAACATGCTGGATTCATCTTGCCATCAATTTTGACTAACTTCCCTGTGCTACTGGAGCCCAGATCCACCACCATGCTTTACAGTGGGGATTGGGTACTTTTCACTGTTGGCCTTGTTGACTCTCTAAACAAAAAGTTTGATTTTGGTCTCTTTACTGCAAATACAGTAACTCTGCTCCAGAAGTTCTGAGGCTTGTCGAGGTGCTGTCTGGCATACTGCAAGCAGGCATTTTTGTGGCATGGGCACAGTAATGGCTTTCTGCTAGCAACTCAACTATGCAGGTAAATTTGTGTTCAAGTACTTCCTTATTGTGCTCCTTGAAACATCAGCACCATTTTTTCCAGAGCAGCCTGTATTTCTCTCGAAATTTGTTTGTGGGTTTTTCTTTGCATCCTGAACAATCCTGGCAGTAGTAGGTGAAATCTTTCTTGGACTACTTGACCGTGGCTTAGTATCAACAGTATCATCTCTTTATCAGAGTTTGAACAGTACTGACTGACATTTGCAAGTGTTGAGATATCTTTTTTTATCCTTTTCAACTAAAGTTCAACTACCTTATTACACAAGTCCATAGTTATTTTGTCTTCCCCATGGTGCAGTATTCAACCAAGTCAGTGCATCACCTCATGAACTGATAATAATTACTAATTATAATTACAGCGAGTCACAGTTGCGGAAACTTCCCTTTAACAGCCATTTACAACCGAGTATTAACTTATGTGTTTATAATGTCACCAAACATTTAAGAATATGTAAACTTTTGATCATGATTGATTGAGTGATTTCAGTCATCATTGGGTTTTAAAAAGTAGTGTGACCACGATCCTTAAATAAGAAAAGAAAAAAAACATTTGCATTATCAGTCATATTTTCCAGATAAATGGCACCCATTTCTTTCAGGGTATACAACTTTTGAGCTCAACTGTATATACATACAATGGGGCAAAAAGTATTTAGTCAGCCACCAATTGTGCAAGTTCTCTCACTTAAAAAGATGAGAGAGGCCTGTAATTTTCATCATAGGTATACCTCAACTATGAGAGACAAAAAAACACATTGTAGGATTTTTTAAGAATTTATTTGCAAATTATGGTGAAAAATAAACCTTTACTTTGTAAGTAGGCAAACTTGCTAAATTTACAGGAGATCAAATTATTATTTTCCCTACTGTCCTGAAATATGCCTGTGCCACTCAGGAAGAAAAACTCCATTGCTCCACTGATGTGATAACCTGGTCATTTAGTATAGTCAGGTTATCAGCTGATTTCGTTTTATTGCCACATAACATTGCTGAGCCTAGACATGGCCAACTCAAGCAACCTAGATCATAACACTGTCCCCAGTGTTATGCAGTAAGCACTATACATTAAGTGTTCATTGCTTCATCTGCCTCATTTCTTACCCTGATGCACCCATCATTCTGGAATAGAGTCAATCTGAACTTGTGACCTTTTTTCATTGCTCCAAAGCCCAATTTTTAGGCTCATCAGTACACTGGAGCCTTTTTTCTGATCAGCTTCAATAACAATTGGTTTTCTTATGGACACATAGCTGTTTAGTCCCAATCCTGTGAATTCATCACACATCACACTATGTGCATTTGGAAATGTTCTTTCTAGTAGGTAGACCATTCTGAAATGCTGACCTTTTTCTTGGCCAGGCAGTGTATATGATCACTTAATAAAAAGCAATAATATTATACATTCATTTAATAAAAAACCCAACCTTCTGCACTACAAATTTGTCTACTTGAGAAACATGAGGAAAACTAAACTAGTATCTTGTTTTATGGAAATGTTTTCTGAATGCTGGCTTACTTTGCAAAGACTTTTGGCATTAGGTCCTTTGTAACCCTCCTTGAAGGTCATGAGTTCAAGTCAATTCTAGCTTATGAGCCTGGATGATGAACCATGTTTTGGCATACTTTATCAGGGATGTTCTATTTTTCTAACCTAATAAATGAATCATGCCTTCCAGAGAAGTCATGGGTCACTTAGAAAGGCTGAAAAGAAAGGAGTCTAGTTGAATGCACTGATAAAGATGGACAGAGAGAGACTGTGTATGTGCCAATGATTCATCCTGTAGGGCTCAAGGATGAGAAAAAGGAAACCTCCCTCAGAAAGACAAATAGGATAGGACAGGAGTGATGGAGCAAAGGACAGAGCGTTCATACAGAAATAGAGGACGTGAGGTAGTCGAGGCAACAGAAAAACAAAAAAACACAAATAGCCTAGAAAATTTTACAGAAGACTCCATATGGTGTCTTCACAAGAACCTGAACTCTAATAACATCAAACAACCATTATAGGAGTTGAAAAGACAGAGGATTAAAAAACAAAAAAACAATAATAAACCAGCCATTCCCCCATGTACCTCTCCCTAGAAACTCTTTCTTGGCTTTTCTCTATCACCCCAACTTTTGATTTTCATTACACGTTTCTGTGCCTCTCAACTGCCAGCGGCATGAGAGAAATTTCACCACTGCAAGAAAAAAATTGAAGCAAGGCCAAGGAGTGTGTAAGAAAAAAAAATCCTGCCGAATGCCAGTATCAGCGGAATGAAAAAAAAATGATGATCTCAGATATTTGTGTGTATGAAGTATTACCTTTTTTGCTTTGGTAAGGTAGATTCTGGCAGATTTTTTCAAGGTTTCTGAGTCTTCTGCAGAACCGGGCTTGTCCAGTTGAAGATAGTATAACCATCCTAACAAATACCACACCTGAGGAATAAAGAAGAATTTAAAAATCAGCAGTTATGATACAATAAGCCAGGTTTATAATGAAAATAGTCCTACACTTCATTGAGTTTTCTCATATTATCATGATGTATGTACAACATGCACTGTAAATATGTACATGTGTTTAAGGGCTAAAACATGATCATTTCAGCAATAACTAGTGTATATCTGTAGCTAATTAACACGTGGTAGATGCTCTACAAAGTCTATGGCTAATAATAAACACATGGCTGTTTCTATTTATGCTTAAGTTTTCTGTAAGGATATGATTAATATTAATCATACACTTTGTAAAGATTAGAAAATAACCAATTCACAGGCTTGCTGTTTTGCACCACATCTGCTGAAATGACCAAATCTTAAACAACTGGAATTAAAACTGAAGCAATTCCAGATTACGTCAAGTTCTGATGATCTTCAGAGAATGACATTGGGTGGGTTCTTTCTCAGTTATGCAGTGAGAGAATGTTTAAGAGTCCATCTTTAATAGGCATTACACCTATCAGCCATAATATCAACACCAACGCTGATCACCAAATATATACCAACAACCTGGTGATAGGATCATGGGCACCCAGGGCTCACTCATGTCCACAGGGACCAAAGGCCATCTGGTCCGAGGTCCAGCAGGCAAATACCACAAAGCTTTTGACTCTACCCAACTTCAAATTCCCCAGATCCCAATCTGATTGAACAACCATGAGATGCACTGGGCAAACAAGTCCAATCCATAGATTCCCCACCCCACAACCTACAGCACCCAAAGGAGCCACTGCCAACGTCCTAGTGCCAGACACCACAGCACACCAGCAGAGGCTTGCAGAGCCATGCCAGACCACCTCCAGTGACACAATGGAAATGTGACGCCCAAGTGATTATATTGTTATGGCTTTGTGTAATGTGCATAGAGTAGTAAAAATAAATAAATAAATAAATAAATAAAACAGTCTTGCAGGAACTGTTCCCTGAAGGGTTAAAGAAATTGTATAAAGTGTGACAAATATTTAACAAATGTTAATAAGCAATGGGTTTGAAAATGTCCTATAGCAATTGGAATACAGAACTACAGTATTTCTGTGAAACATGAACAAGCAAATACAATAGGGCTTTCATAAATATTTTCTTTGCTTAATTTATGAAAATTATATAAACTACAACATCAAAGATTATCCGCACTTAGATTCTATGCAACATCGAGAAGAAACAGCATTTGGTATGGATAATTAGAGGTGGAAGATTATACTCGGAGAGTCATTGTCATTGCCGAGCTGCTAAAATAAAAGTTGGCACTTTTCCAAGTCATTTGGTGTTATGCAAAGGCTTAAAATGCTTCACTGCAAGACCTTTCACTAATGAATCCACTGCTATTATTATAACAACAGCAAATATTTTTTTCTTCATGTTTGAGGTTTCACCCTTACTTAAATAAAGATCTAACATACCATGTTCTAGCTTTTACAAACTTTGCTAAGTTGTCAAAATCTAAATGTACAGGAAGTCCTTGACTTACGAACATTCGAGTTGCGGATTTCCTCGCGAAAGTAGCTCACGTGTATTTTACGAAAATAGACACTGCAGTGCACCAGATACCAATATTTACAATTATATACAATATTTTTAGTAAGTAAGTGAATGTCTAAAATGTCTAAAGTCCAGTATATTGTATGTGTATACGTGTGGGGGTACACACGTACACACATACAATATAAATACAAATAAATCAGCCCCACGGGTTTCAATAAATCAGTCCGGGAGCACGATGATAGAAAAGAGCTGTCCTGTAAAGCTGTCCTGATGGTGAATAATCCTAATCAGTCCCATACCATGAAAAACTTTGACAGAATGGCATCTGGGATTCCCCTCGCAAACGTGTGTGAGTGAATGAGTGTGTGTGTGTGTGTGTGTGTGTGTGTGTGCGCACGCACACGCATGTGGGTGCGCATGTGTGAAAGTTGTTCTACACAAATAACCCTCCTCCTCCTTCTCCTCTTCCTCTCTGATTTTTTTCAAGGGTAAAGTAAAGGTTAATTAGTATTATTTTTACATTATATTTTCTATCAATCATTTTAATATGAATATTTTTGGGTGGTTGAAAGAATCACTGGAGTTTCCATTGATTTTTATGGGGTAATTTGCTTGATTTAAAGTGATTTAAAGGTGCAGCGGCAACATTTCACCGAGATTCATTTCCTTTATTCCCACAGCAGTGTTGGGGAAAGTGGACAGATTTAGTCATGTGGATTGGTATTGATTGGTATTGTTGTATTTGTGTCAAAGCCATTCAAGACACACTTTGTCGGTCCCTGACTTTTTTTTTCTCATTACCAACAAAGAAGAGAACATTGAAACATTAAGCTGGTTTTCTTGTCTGTCCATCCAATTCCTCCGACAACTAAAACAATGATTAATTACAATCAACTCCATCAATTAAAACATCCAACAATCAATTTCACAATGAATTTATCTATACACCAATATGTTCATCATTTTATTCTAAAATAAAACTGCTACTTTTACTATATGAATGTGCGTCAATTAATCAATTGATCTTCTATTAGGAATTCCTTATTCAGAACAATATATAGAACGGAATAATACAAGATCATTATGAAATAAAAGCGCTGTTTAATTAAACTGCATGACTCTAGTATTACTTTAATAACATATTGTATAATGTTACTTCTTTAACATAACTTGAATTAACAATGAATTTCATCTTTTTTTTTTTTTTTTTACATTAATTAGAAGTGGTGTAGTTAGAATTTTTAAACTGGGTTGGTTTCAGTGACCATTAAGTCAGTTTTTATTGGCCATTGGGATCATACAGTATTTGTCCTTTTTTTTTTTTATAAATTTTTTGGTTAAATCTACAGCCGTGGCCACAAGTTTTGAGAATGACACAAATATTAATTTTGTCTGCTGCTTTAGTGTTTTTAAATCTTTTTGTCAGATGTTACCATAGTATACTGAAGGATAATTACAAGAATGTTATAAGTGGCAAGTGTTTTTAGTTGACAATTACATTAAGTTTATGCAAAGAGTCGACATTTGCAGTGTGAACCTTCTTTTTCAAGACATCTCCAATTCGTCTTGGCATTCTGTCAATCAACTTTTGGGCCACATTTCGGGGAACAAAACATCGAAATTTTGGGTCCATGGCCAGGGAACTCCCTAAACCTTAATTCCATGGAGAACATGTGGTCAATCCTCCAGATGCAAGTGGACAAACAAAAACCGTCGATTTCTACAAATCGACGATTTTTCTACGAATCGACAAACGCCAAGCTTTGATTATCCAAGAATAGGCTGCCATCAGTAAGTATGTGGACCAGAAGTTGATTGACAGCATGCCAGAGCGGATTGCAAAGGACTTGAAAAAGAAGGATCAAGACTGCAAATATTGACTCTCTGCATAAATGAATGTAACTGTAATCAAAAGCCTTTGCTTGTAATCATATTTCAGTATACTGTACAATGGTAACAGCTCCCAAAAGGATCTAAAAGCATTGAAGCAGCAGACTTTGTGAAAATTATTATTTGTGTCACTTTTTAAAACTTTTGTCCATGGCTGTACATGCATGAGCACATTGGGCAACATACTCCCCACTCTTGGTGAAATCTGGCAGCTTCCTGCAGGGCAGGGTTGTCAGTTTGAGTGCATCTGAGCAGATGAGGGTGAAGGACCTTGCCTGGCAACACTGGGGACCCAATACCTCAACCACTGGATACCCTGCCTCATTTGCCTCGGTTGCAATCTTCAATTGGTTCCAAATTTTAGATGTCAGATGTTAATGATAAGAACGTACAGTATGTTGACCAATAATCAAGTCTCAATTTAACATGGATTTTGTAAGCAATCATTCATGTGGTACATATTGCATATTAGATTTTTCATAGCCTGATTGATAATATGGAAACCTGGTGTGCCTTCAAAGAAGAATTGATACAGTACAGTATATTTGAGATTGAATAGACAATGTAAGGGGACAGGAGTGGTTTTTAATAGGAGTGCACAGACACAGATTTTATTACTCCGTATACATACTGCACACACACAGTGATCCACAAAGCAAGATCAATCACTAGGCCTGGGAGAGAACTTTGCCTGACAAGAACACTAGCTCATTTATGAAGCAGAACAGGAGTTCGGAGGGGGGTGGTGCTCAACAGACAAGTGACACTTGTAACAACGATTTAGTGCAGCAAGCAGTGAGTGATTCATCAACTTGCATTAAAAGCACACTAGCTGAAAAACACACAACATCAGCACCGTTGCCTTAGTAAGATCTTAGCAGATTCTGGCATTTTTTTCCTTCAATTTCTTACATATGTTTATCTTGCACTTATTTTCTGAGATTTTGAATATCAACATGCTACACTGCAGACTTGTGGGAGAAAATGAGCAATCAGCCCAATGTTGTAAATGATGATTCTATAGTTTGGAAATAGCAGAATAGACAAACACACGGTTCCAAGGCAGCATAAGTTAATGGGACACTGAAAATCCCTTATAAGTAAGCGGGCCCTCCGAGTGGCGCAGTGGTAAACTGCTCGCGAATCGAGAGTTCGATTCTCGGGTGATGCTGTAACCTTTTGCAGCCGGAGGCCTCGAGAGAGCTGATTGGCCGAGCTCTCTCAGAGGGGAGTGATGAGAGGTACTTAGTGCTCTCACACTGATTACGGCTCTACAGCCAATCAGGGCCATCAGCGAAAGGAGCGGATAGCGCTGTCCTCCGAGTGTGAGCAAGCAGTTCGAAAAGATGCGGTTGGCTGGAATCACGTGATAGTCTTCGGTAGTAGTAGCCTTAATGCGGGAGCGCCCTAGTGATGGGGAGGAATTGGATACGACTAAATAAGGCAAAAAAATCTGGGAAGAATTATAATTTAAGCGTATTTTAGAATACCACACAACTGAGATGGATACGTTATACCTCACAACACAGGTGCATACATTGCTCAGTACCTTACGACATAGGTGGACATGTAATACATTATCTCATAATGAATATGTGTACACTGTATGATCCAGATTCTGTACAGTGCCTGACACGGTGCCTGGGGTAATCACCATTACCTAAAATTAGGCTACTACATTATGTATTTTTGTTGATCATTACATTCAAGGTGTATGTCTGAGCAAAAAAAAAAAAAAGAGAAATGTCTGCAGTCCCACTGAGCTAAATCATGGTATCTTTCAAAGTTCTAGTTGATTTATAGTGTATTTTGCTGACAACATTTCTGCAGGGTTGTGCCAAAAAGTGAACGGCTGCCAAAACCTGATTGGACTCCTGCGAGACTGCAGAAGCTTCATATGAGGCTCAGCTGAAATTTGGAATGCATTTTTTTTGCAGGGGAAGTGAGTTATGGAATTTGGCCACATCGTACACACATTCCGGGTGACAAACTTCATGGTCGGGGTACAGAGCAGATAAATTTATAACGACCAAGACCTATGGTAATGTACTTATATGCACCTCAATATTGACTTGAAGAAATCTGAACTACGCCTTTATTTCACACCACAGAATTTATAACATTACGTGGTACTTCTGCCTTCTTTCCATGTCTCTTGGTATTTGATAGAAGGCTGTATTATCCACACCTTGTCAGTTAGTACACCACCCTGAATGGGAATTTGTGGATGTATTGGACATTTTTATTTTTATACAGCTGGACATTTTTGTACAGAATGTCGCTCCTTGTACGAAACCTCAAAACACCAGATCACAAACTATATACTTCCTATTTAATATATAACTCACATTCAGTATGTTGCCTCACGCCATAACATAACTCACTAAATTCACTGACACTTAAAACACAAATGTAGCTTTTTAGTGTACCAAACACATTCAGATAAAGCGCAGCATTACATTACACTCCTAGTTAACCCACAAGCTCAATTTGAAACTTGAAAGAAATGTAGAGGTCAAAATAAACAGACACTGAGAACATTGTAGCGAATGTTAAATTAGTGCCATCTCCATCACTGGGGTGTTTATAACCCAACTTTTCTTTAATAGCCATGAAAACCTGTGAACGAAGGCCAGGAACTTGTCAAACAGCCACATCTTGCAGGTCTTAGCAAAGATGACTAACTTACTGTGCTACCCAGGCTTATGATATTTGTATCATAATGTGACATTGCTCACATTCAACATTGTCCGAAAATTAAAATAAAAAAAAAAATTCTGACATGACATATTCTTAGTGAACCTATTAGAACCTATTAATTAGCATCGTCTTCTCGTACTATGTGATTCGCACACAACTTATCACCCGATTTAAATCAGATCTAGCATGAACTAGAAAAAGGGGCAGCCAGAGCAAAACTGTGTCTAAATCATTCAGCGGAAGCCCAGGTTCTGACAAGCTTAGGTTTAATGAGCTTTACAAGACTTTATTTTACACGCTTCAGCAGCATATAACCTAAATCACTTACTTTTTTCCACTCATTATAGCTGTAAGTGTGCAATACGGCACTCACATCATATCAAAAAAACATACATTCTCAACATTTATTATTAATCCTAAAGCAGGGAAAAACATACAGCTATTCTGTAGAACGTGAATGCTGTACATGTCTGTGTGTGGGTGTGTACGTAATATAAAATGCATGAGTTCCATCTGCTTTAAACAAGGTGCGTCATTTTAGTGTTGTTACAGTATATCGACGTGACAGTGGCGCTGACATCCATTCGTGTAGGTGTGTTCATAATTCCCACAGCTCATAAGTTATACCTTCACACACACAGTTCCAGCAGTTCTCAAAACATAAATTATTTATCCAGCAGTCTGAAGTAGGCAATGTCAAAATCACTTTTCAAACACACTAAAAATACAGAATTGTTACAGGCAGGCCTGCCGAAATGCACAAGAATATCAGCAAGAGACAACACAAAGTCCATACTGTATGGTCTAATAATGTATTAACCATTTTTCTTTTATTAAAGCAATTTTCCAAATAACAATCAAATTATTATCAAATCTAAATCAATATACTCACTCACCTGTACAACCTCATCGTCCTCCTCCAACAGACCCTCCAACACGTCTGTGGCCATCTGAGGAGAGAAATCCCATTCATTGTTATGGTTTACTCAGGGTTACTTTTCAACATTAACCTTATATTACATCTCTTATTAGATCATAGCGCTGTCAAATTCTCCATTCTGTTCAGGCAAAAGATTTTCTTCCGTAAAAACTTACAAAGGGATGTGTTTGTTTAAGATGTCAGCGGCATACTACTGTATGCACAGGGTTTAAAAAGTAAAACATGAAAATTTCAAACTGATATATGACAGCAACTGATACATAGTGACTTGAAAATGTAAAGCTTTGTTAGAGTAAATGAAGCAAACAGAGCATTCCACCAACTCGTCACTAGCTAATTTGAAAGGGAACAATGACTAGGAGTGGAAGTGCTGAATGTAATCTTAAATTTTTCTGTATTTATTTACATTTATTATTTATTAGGCATGAGTGAAAGTAGGCTGGTACAGTCAGGAACTGGGTACTACTAAAAGATTTAGTGGTGGTCCACAGTACCAGTATGAGGGGAGAGCAGCTACCTTCCAAAACCCCACATTCAAAACGGGTTACAGAAGCACTTTCAGCAAGAAAACACCTCTGTTAATGTTATGCTATCTTAAACAACGATTGGCTCATTCGGAATTGAACCATCCATGTTGTGTTTTGACTTTTATTACTGGTATTTAACATTAGAGCAAGTTTCTGCCGATGCACAGATAGGTTCATAACCTTACCGGCTAACGTGAGGTAATTGAGAATGAGAAATTGTGACGAGGCCAAATTTTTCATAACTCATTCACTCTAAAGTCTCCCTAGATTGGACAAAGGGAGCTTAGCTTGGGGTCCAGACTAACAGTATCCAAAATAACAATGGCCAGAGTTTAAAGTTCTGAGTTTAAGGCTCAGGGGCAAAAGTTGTGCAGCAAACTTCTAACACTAGGCTGAATCTCAAATCCTTCACTAACGTGTGAACAAATGCATTACATGGTGAGTGGAACAAAGGATTATACACCCTACATAGTGTACAAGCTTTTTCTTTTCCTTATATGAAATTCAGCCCTAGAAAAGTTCGATAGCTCTAAAAGTGAAGACATAAAAAAAATCTTTAAAAATTACAGGACTGCTCACAACCTCTCTAATTTTTTTTTCTTTTCACCTTTTGGCTACATACAGTAGTACCAATAAGAATTTAAAGCAACTTGCACCCATTATTAGGACAAATAAAGTCTGTTTAATAAAGTTTGTCAGTTCTGGAGCCGTCCAGGCAACGTAACCAGCAGCTTCTGCGAGTCATGCATGACTAGACTCTTATCTCCCTTTAGGGGAAGAGACTCTAAATCCCAAACAAATTGCCATACGGATATATCTTTTGCTTCAGTGGTTAAAAACAAAAAAGTTCAAGTTGCTCAAACTACTGAGCATAAATCTCTAGGACATGGGAGCAAAGACTTTGCAACACCAACCATCTTTAAAAATTGAAATCTAATCCTCCAAACAGAAATCCATAAGAGTTTCCTGGGTACTTACTGCTTGTCTTGCCACTCATCTTGAGAGCCAGCTGCCCTAAAGTTTTGGTTCTATATTTCATTTCAGTGATGGTTCACAAATCCATCCGAGTTAAAGATGTATTAACTAAGGCATCAGCCAGGACTTTATTTATTAGGATATTATTAACTTATGTGAAGCTGTTCTGTTATGTGGATGGTTCTCTGAACCTAATCCCTAATAAAGCATATAGCCTATGAATTATCTTTATGCAGAAAAAAATGAGAAAAAGAATTAAGACTTTTTATAACGGCTTCATCTTGGTTAAACGTTGCTTAAACACCAGTCTACATCAATGTAAGAATCTAATGTGTCATGCTTTTCATGTTTATGCCGTTGGCTGTTTTTATTAGAGACTTACACAGAACATCCATTTGCTTTGTGTCATCATATTCAATTTTCAATCAGTTATTGTCACAACTGATATAATCTGACTAAATATGGAGGCATTACTATGACTCTTCATAGACAAGGCAGACTGCAGAATGAAAATAACACAAAAATAAGCTTTTCTTAACCTGTCCAACTGTCTAGTTACTAGTCAAGTCACCACAAGTGGTGATCACACACAAAGTATATGTTTAGTTTGAGTAAATTCCACATTTATAAATCACAATAGCGCAGCTTTTTTCTTCAAAACCTGCCACTGAAAAAATGGATGTGCATTTAATAGATGTGCTGGATCGTGAGCTATTTTATAAGTTGCCAAATACTGAGAGTGGAGGCCATATCGTTAAGTTAAAATAAATTTAAAAGCATGAAGTACCTGCAGGTATATGCCATGAATATGAAACATAGAAAATCAAGTAACTTAGGCACCCGTGTAAGACCTAAGAAAGTTCCCCACATAAAAACTGACAAAACTTTTAAACTTGCATCACAGACTCAAATGATGCCATAGTCATTATATTATAGAATTTAAGATAAGATAAGATATACCTTTATTCGTCCCACATTGGGGAAATTTCTATCTTACAGCGGCAAAGAAAAATGTGCATATTGTTTAACATAAAGTTACAATTATATTTAACATAAAATATATATTTAAAAATTAACATTTATACACAGCACAGTGTATAAATACAAAAGAAAAAAAAACAATATAATAGTTACACTTTTAATCAAATTTAATAATATAATATTGCACAGTTTAAAAATGTGTTATTACATAGTTGCTATTGAACAAAAGTTTAAGGTATTGTAACTATATTGTGGGACATTGTAGCTATATTTTAGATATTGTAACTACTGTATATTGTAGAATTTAAGATATAACAGTTAACAGTATATAGCAATAATAAGTGTGTGCGCATTACAGTGACTGGTTCACTGAGAGCAAAAGGAGGGAGCAAAGACCTTTGATATCTCTCCTTTAGACACATAGGATGTAAGAGTCTGTCATTGAAGGAACTGCTCAGAGATTAAACTGTTTCATACAGGGGATGAGGATATATATTTATTTGGCTTGCATAAGTATTTACCTGTCCTTGAATTTTTGAATTAATTAAAAAATTCAGTGGTGGCTTTCTGAAAATAATTTCCCTTTTAATAGTGTGTGAACAATATGCATGTAAGGTATGTCACGTCACATGGTACAATGTCTACCTTTATTGATAACTAAAGAAGTTAAAGGGAAGAAAAATATATGTCAGGATGTGCTATTAAACTGATTTAATAAATGAAAAATATATGTTTATGCATCCATAAAACATACAGCCAAAAATTGTTAACAGAGATGAAGAAAAAAAAATCGATAGTGAATGGGCACTCTTTTGATTAGGCTAGCTTGTGGTTACCTCTATAGATATTCATTTTGCAGCAGATGATGGATACGTACAGTGAGTATTATTTTTAATGCGTTTTTTTTTTTTTTATTCTTTTACAATTTGTAAGAAAAGGGAGAAAGGGTGAGAGTAGGCGAGTGTGAATCAGTGAATCAGGGATGCAGTAAAGAAGAAAGAGATCAGGGAGAGCATCACTCGGTGGTTACATAATTTAAGATACTGACCAGCCAACTTATGATCTTGCAGGGCCATAAAATTTGGTCTGGGCTTAAGAACAGCATATTTAATGTGACACTTCTGACAGATCCAATCTACCAGAACTGCACTACCACCTTTCTCTGGTACGTAGGGGTTTAAGTCACACAGAGAGAGAGAGAGAGAGAGAGTGAGAGTGAGAGAATACGATCTTGTTCATAGGCATATAGAAATGTGCAAGCTCATGCACAATGAATTTTACAGTTAAAACATTAATCAACATTAATCAATGACAACATGGCTACACGACTGCCACAGAGAGATAGAAAAACCCTCAATTAAATTAAGCTTTTGAAATTAGAAGCCACAATAATTACTTTAGGGATTGATTTTTATTCACACACACACTCTCCGGCTGCATTTTAGCTCCCAGTGCTGACACTCAAAAGATGTTGCTGATAAAAGTGTGACCAAAAAAAAAAAAACTAATGCAAAAGAGAACAGCAGGAAACTGATCACAGGAGACACACAAATTGAAAGCGTAAATCTGTTTTAAAGCCCTTTGAAAATGTATGCGGTTACAAATTTAACGCTCAATTTCTTTCAATATCACTACAGTTGCTACTTCAAATAATGAATTGTAAATATAGCCCTGTGAGCCATTTAGATTTGTGTTATATATACAGTATGTAGCGTTCTGGTCACTCACGCATCATCATACTGCTTTGTCCTGTATTCAGGGTCACGGGGACTGGATACTTATAGCATGTCCCAGGAGACTTGAGAGCATGAGGCGGTGGACACCCTGGACAGGGTGCCAATCCATCACAGGGCACATACACACATTTACACACTACAGGCAATTTGGAAACGGCAATTAGCCTAATCTGCAGGTCTTTGGACTGTGGGAGGAAACCGGAATACCCGGAAGAAACCCACCAAGCACGGTGAGAACATGCAAACTCCATGCACACAGAGACGGGAACCGACCCTGGCTGGGAATCGAATACGGACCCTGGAGGTGCAAGGCGACAGTGCTAACCACTACACCACCGTGCCGCCGCGTTCTGGTCAGAAGGTGATAATTAATTTTCTCTGATGACAGCGCGGGATGTAATTCAAACAAGATTTTTTTTTTTATTAGTGTACCTGTTTTAACATATTTCTGTTGTGGATATATAATATATATTTTTATATATATTATATTTTTCAAAAAAAAAAGGGTTGCTATTTAACAACATACAACATATAACCAAGCTTATTTAATTTATTCATTTATTTATGGAAGGACTTTCCAGTGTCAGCACTTTATAAGTTAGTTAGTAGTTAGTTAACACTAAGTTTTCCCCCTAGGAAAGTGTTTTCATTGAAGACTTTGTACATGAAAAGGTGCATTTTTTTTTTCTTTTATTGACTTCAAGTAAGAATAAAAATGACTAAAAATAAAACCCTCCAGGGGCGAGAGTTTGATTCCTGCGTCTGGTATGTGTGCTGAGATTGAATGTTGTCCCCCACCCCCCCCGCTTTGTGGGTTTCTTCTGGGTACTCCGGTTTCCTCCCATAGTTCAAAGTCATGTAGACTAGGCTAACTGGCATTTAAAAATTATCCATACTGTGAGTGAATGTGTAGGTGTGTGTGTCCTGAAAATTTGGCATCTTAGAAATTGCTTTTACATTCCCTCCAGAGGCTTGAATAGTGGCCAGTAAGCCTCTGTAAGCAGGGTTATGAAGTGGGGTTGCTTCAGCTGGTCAATTCTAGACTCAGCAACTTTATGTGGCAATAAAATGGAGTCAGCTGACGAACTGTATGTACAGAATGAAAGTTATGCCACCAATAGAGTTCTTAATTCCCTGATGGCACAGACATATTCCAGAACTCATAGTCCAGAACACAAATTGTGAAAGAGCTCTTGAGGGGCTATAGAGAATAATTTTTACATGAATTGGCCACCACATTAGACAAGATAATTGAAGCTACAGGTGGTTGAACAAAAAAAAAAAGTTTTGGCCAGGCAGTGTAATCAAATGTGTTTCATATGATATTTCCTTTTCATTTACTATTTTTCTAAAACATGTTTTGTCCTTTTTTTTTTATCCTTAATTAGTGACGCTCTGGGTTATACTGTGTTCTAATTTGCTTGGTGGGTGGTTAGACGGGCATAAAACGACTGTTTAGTGTTATCTTAAAAACCGCAGTATAAAATGCTAAGAAATAGGCATTGTCTTCATTAAAACAAATGTTTATATATAGTTATAGCAAACATACCTTTTCATCCAAGATTTGAAATCAACAGAAATGTTATTAAATGTTGAGATCAAAGGGCAAAAAAAAAACAAAAAAACACAATTCCAGTGAATGGACGTGTAACACACAGGGAGAGTAAGTTAGTGGCATGGGGTAACATAATTGCTTTTTGTCCGAGTATGAACACAGTAATATTAACGTGAGAGTTCTGTGACTTGAATACCTCTCACCTGCTTATACAAATGCCCTTTCACATGTGCAATCTGGCAATCATGTGATATTTTAACATTTTGATTTATTTTGTAAAAGAACTCGAAAAGAAGCTGCATGAATTTTGCATTCATGAGACTGATGTGAGAACTGACAGCATGTGTAATAACATATCTGTTGATGGTCGCATGGTGGTAAATCTTTAAGACCACATGAGGGTATAGCCAAGCCTTGGAGTAATGGTTGTAAAGGTTCTTGTTTAAGCACCCAATATTAATTTCGCTTAGATAGGCCTGTGTTATCTTAGTAATAAAGGGCTATGCTGGTGACCGGATGTGCTTTGATTTAATCTTAAAACCTTCCAAAGAGCTTTTTCTAACTATAATTATTTGGCATTTCTTATAAATAAGGAATGTAGAACACTAGTCAGGGGTGGATTTGGAATTTCAGGGATGTACGATTTTAAATTCCAACTCTGCCTTGTTAAACATCTGTGTGTACGCATAGTTTTATGCAGAAGTTGGGGATACGCAATTTTCAATGGAATAAATAAGATTTATCAAGTTTCACTTATGTCTGATGAACATAGTCTTAACTTCATTCATGCCCTCGCACTTTAATATACTGATTAGTCATAACATTAACACCATTAGCATTAAAACCACCTAGGTTTTAGGTTTCCCTTGTGCCACCGGGGTGGTTTTGGCCCGTTAACCATTGCTCCAAGAACCCTCTGGGGGTGTGCTGTGGTGCCTGGCACCGGGACGTTTAAATGCTGTGGGTTGCAGGGTGGGGCCTCCATAGATAATGCTTGCTTGTCCGGCCTGGATCAACAACCTTAAACACTTTACCTCCTGGGCCCCGTGCATGGCAGGCTGTGGTGCACTGGGTGTTCTGGTGGCTTACTCTCATGGCTAGTGTCATATGCTTTTTTTGATTGTTTGTGCTGCTTTGTTTTTGTTTTTTTATGGGATCGGGCTTGGTGGGATGGCTTTTGGAACATGTGGGCGTAGACAGCCCTTGATGGCTGCCCATGATCCTGTCACCAGTTTTCTGGTGTATATAACTGTTAATGTTATTCAATTCACCTGGCAGTGACGTTAATGTTATGCCTGATTGGTGTATATTACTGTACATTTGTAAAACCAGCAGTGTAAAATACAGCAAAAATGAGGACTTTTCATGTAATTGCAGATTTTCTATATGTAATTAAGGTGATGCAGTGCCAAGCCAAAAAAAGGTCACTATCAGGATATAAATAAGCAAACAGTTTAGAGCCTATAATTGGATAATTACTGTAATGGATACATATGATTAACCCTAACTGATGCAGTGAGCAGCTTCACATATCCTTAAATAATTATGACGGAAGACGTATCGTTACCCTGATCATGGAAAAGCTGCATCAAGCAAGGAAAGCAATTAGGAAGATTGTTAAAATTACTGAAATTGGGTTAAGAACTGTATTGAAACGTGGAAGGATAGTGCTGAAATATGAAATATGATAGAAATATGGTCAAAACAAAGGCAACAATGACCATGATCCAGTTGCATTTTAGAAAACTGACAGTAGAAATCACACCTATATTTACCAGTGAAGGTAAGGACATTTCCATAAACATAATAAGATGAGAACTCTCAGGATCGGGGACTAAACAGCGGTGTGGCTGCAAAATAAGTTGTTTATGAGGCTAAGGCCTTGTTCACACAGGCGTTTAATTTTTGGATAAACGAACGCGCTCTGAACGTCCTAGACGTTTATGTTGCGTTTTGTAGTGGCGCTCGATTGACTTC
>JAOVVA010000027.1:11981993-11996353 GCA_028565275.1 Leiocassis micropogon | reverse complement strand
AAAAACTGCATTTTGTGTTCAATTATGTTATCTTTGACTAATAGTTAACGGTTTTTGATGAGCAGAAACATTTAAGTATGACAAACATGCAAAAGAATAAGAAATCAGGAAGGGGGCAAATAGTTTTTCACACCACTGTAACCTGGAATAGGAAAATAAATCAAAATTCCATATATTGTGATACAAAAATAAAATGACACAAAATATATATTTTGGTCTCACCATATTTATTGTGGTCTCATTAGCTCATTAGTCACTTTTTATTTTTCTGTTATGATAAAAGAAAGGAAATAAAGAGACATCCATAGAGAGTGTTTTTTCCTCGCCTATTCCAAACTTTGCCAGCAGAGGGCACAATTCCCCCCTTTAATATAATACCGTTGTTAAGGTTGCGTTTAGACTATTTGAGGTTTAATTTCAGAACAAATTTCTTCAACCTATTTTTTTTTTTTTGAGAACTTAAATTTATTTTACCCATATTATTTTATATTTTTCTTAATTTGAAACATTTGTGGTTTTTAGAAAATTTGCTTTTACTGCACGTATGGTTGTTTTTCTGTTTACATCATCAAACCATTATAAGAATTATAAGGGGGAAAAAGAATAAACTATAAAGTCATACATTGTTGAACTTTAAATTGCATCGCAATTACTATTCTCATTGAAGTTAAAGTTAATAAAATATAATTTCATAACACACAATGCACGCATGATAAGGGTCAGGGGTTAAAGCATTAGACTATGGCTCAGAAGGTCCCAGGTTCAAACCTCACGACCACCTAGTTGCCCCTTGTTGGGCCCTTGAGCAAGGCCCTTAACCACAACCCCCAGATCCTAAGATGTATAATGAGATAAAAATGTAAGTCACTCTGGATAAGACACGCCTAAAAAAAACACCTAAATGAAAAATTATGACGATATCTTTCCAAGAGCCATCTAGCACAAAATTCTAAAGGTAAATAATTATGTATAAGAAAATGCACGCTGCAGCACAAAAAAAATCATGTTAAATCAAAATCTCAGTTTACAACCTGGAAAAATACCCTGAATGGAACGGTAGTTCTTTTCAGAACAGAATTTACACTCATTCACAGATAAGGGCAAGTAAAGCCTTTAGGAATATAACAAGATCACAGTGTAACAAGGACTGCATTATACAGTAAATCAGACTATGTAAAGCAGAAAGTAAATCAGACTATGTGTACTATTAGCGGGTGTTTTAACAAGGGTGCATATAAGTACATTACCATAGGTCTTAATAGCCAAATGTTTCTGCTCTGCACTCTGATAAACATGAGGCTTTCCAGGAACGCAAGTACAATGCAAGTAATCAGGGCCAAATTCCACAATCCTCATTCCATCCAAAAGTGCACTCCAAATTTCAGCAAAGACTCATATGAAGCTTCTGCAGTCCCGCCGAGCTAAACCGAGCTCGTATCATTAGTAGTTTAATTTCCCCATTATAGCTAGTTCTGATTAGTTCCAGTTATGGCTATAGTTAGTTAGTTAGTTAGTTAGTGAGCGAGTGAGAGTAGGAAGGGGTTTCTCCCATAGGATTTTTGTTTGTATTTGCACACTGGAGACCTACCTGAATGTCTATAGAAATAACTAAAAAGTGAATTTTGCATAATAGAATCCCTTTAATCGTAAACAAGCACACAATTCATCCTGTGAAAAAGATCCACAGACATGTATAATAGACATTTTGTTTCATGATTGATCACACAAACCCTGTGTCATGACAAACAAGTCAATCACTGCACTTTCATAATGTTAAATATTTTCATTTACTCAAGACCCACATTCAGTCAATGCACATTTTTTTTTTGCTGTAGAGAACATTAGCTAAATCTAATCAAATTCTAATTGTATGTATTTATCGGCATTACCTTTTCC
Source organism: Leiocassis micropogon (assembly GCA_028565275.1). Classification (NCBI taxonomy): domain Eukaryota; kingdom Metazoa; phylum Chordata; class Actinopteri; order Siluriformes; family Bagridae; genus Leiocassis; species Leiocassis micropogon. The sequence goes on along the minus strand of JAOVVA010000027.1, from coordinate 11,994,457 downwards.
AGTAACTGATCAATGCTGTATTTTTCAGCAGTCTTCTTTTTGGCTCTCTCCTGCATCCTGACTTTCATCCTGTCCTGTGCTGATATATCTGTGTTCTCTGGACCTGAAAAAAAAGTGAAATCAGGCATAATCATTAGAATAAAAAATGTGATTTTCCTAGATGCTCTCTCTTCTATAGCTAAACAATTTGCCAGAGTTGAACGACTTAAAATCTAAACACCAAAGAGGCAGCATTTTAGTCTGTAACATTGTGTAGCAATGTTCCATCAGATAAAACTCAAATTTCATAAGGTTGTGGTCAAGAGTTTATACACACTCAGCACAATATTGCCGTAAGATCCAAGGTTAAGATTTCAGTGATTTATTTTAACTAATCTTTATTTAGTGAGCAAAGTGATCGCTCACTTCTGATGAAGAAATGAAGAGAGTGGTGCAGCTCAGCCGAAAACATTTTTGAAGAGGCGATGAGAAAGTTTGTTGACAGATGGACAAAATGTATTAAGAAGCAAGGAGATTATGTCAAGAAAAATATGTATTTGTCTTTTCTAAAAGTTAATTCTAACCTTTGCGTGTCAGTGTGTGTGTGTGTGTGTGTGTGTCAATCTCAAAATAAATCTTATCTGGTCTAAGCTTCTGTGATATGCAACAATATTGATCAGCAAGCCAAAGACACATTTGATATACACACATCAACCTTCATTTGATAATACATCACATCCTATAACCATTTAACCCCAGTCTCTATGACTACAGTTATATTAATAACTTTACAGATAATAATAACTAACCAGTTACCTCTACGGTTCTCTTTTCTTTTAGGTTTGCCTTTCTTTTTAGCCTTTGCTTGTCCTCCCATGGTTGCCTTAAGATGACAGCAAGTGTGTGAAACAAAAAAAAAACTTTTATTCAATATTATTTATAGCGCAGATGCGCATACACAGCTTCGAAATGGAAAAGGCATGGGACGTGTAAACGCTGAGTTTTTTTTCCCAGTCATATTGATGTAGATCCGGGTATCTACACCTGGATTGGCTGGTAGAATCCAGCCTCTTTACTAAGATAGGCTAGAAACAAAGCTGAAAATAATATTAACCAATCGAAAAGCGTTTTGAACGAGAAGGCGGGGTTGGTTGGAATACGGGTGGGGGCAGAAATGCTAGCATGTGGAGCAACGTGAACGTCTAGACTTCCACTTCCGGGAGTACATTTAATTTCAAAATAAAGGCGCACATGTGTTACAATTATATGAATTGTACAACAATAACACAATATCACTGAGGTTTTATATATAAGCTATAATCTATAATACACAATCTATTCCTCTGTCTATAATGTAGTGTAGAACGTATTTTTTAGACAGGTTTGAACAGGACAGTGTAGGCAACCGTCGCACAATAATGACGTCCCCCTTATGCCATTGTGGTGACGACAATGTTCCGCGCCTTCTAGCGCTAATTCCATGTGAATGTCGCCGGGTCTGAAATTAAAATTCTAAAGTATAAATTGAGGAGGTGAGATATGCTCACGGTTTATAATTATTCCTGAAAGTCCGTTTTGTGTTTAGTGCGTAATTAATTGCATTAGAGTCTGGAAAATGTTGATATTTGACAGGTAGAATCCGGTAGCGCCTCCATAGCGACAAGGTCAGGATTCTTCCTTAGTGAGAAGCTCATTATTCCTCTGTTCATAAGATTTAATATGATTGTCATAGTGCATGTATAGGCTTTTCTGTTACCTCTGTAGGGAAAATAGTTTGTCACGTTTACTCCATGTTATAACTTTGTTTTGGAAAACACATCCTGTTCACCTGCAGTGTTTTGACTTAACATTCAGGAAGTTTGTGTTAATGAAAGTGAACATGTGGAATCTGAAAGCAGTAGAACCTTTTTTTTTTTTAAATAATATACAGTACTGTGCAGAAGGGTTGAGCCACTCCTCATTTTTACATATTTTCTTTTTAAAGAGTCTTGAGGAATAGTTCTCCAGGCTTCCTGAAGGATTTTTTTTTTTTTTTTACTCTCATTGACTCTCATTTCCTGTACCTGACCAGTTTCAGAGGAATGTGTTTTGTTTGTTAAGCCACAGAGTAACATCAAGCATGATAACCATCTAACTTAAACATCAACCAGTGAGATGATGACAGATGATCAGGCTGGTGATTAGTATATACTGGTGATGCTGAATGCTGGGTGGTTGGAACAGACGAGAGGCGAAATGAGGCTGCTGCTGAGGTTGTTAGATATAAGCATATTTTAATTCAGTATGAAGGAATGCGGGTTGGCTCAGGACTTTGGCACAGTACCTAATGTTTTACCATTTGAATTTTGAATGATGATATTCTTTTCATGCATTCGTTCAGGTGCTAGAATTAAATGTATATTAGTACATTTATACACATTTAAGAAGTAATAGATTTAGTGAAACCTTCTGTAAAGAGATGTTCAGATGGATAGTTCAGAGTCTTCAGGACGAAGAGGTGGACCAAAATTTTGTTGCACAAAAAAAAACTGTTTTATAGGAAAGTAATCAACATTGACAGTGACACCGCTTTGCATCAGGCCACATGACACTATATCAATGTTCTATACCATGAATGCATAATTTCGGATAAAGTACTGGCTAAAATATATTTTTGCTTTCATAGAGAGAGAGAGAGCATTTACATTCAGCTATGTAACACAGTTCTTTTGTGTGGCAATTCCCAGATCACTATATTGACTCCAGAATCTTGTTTTTTTTTTTTTAAATAAAATAAATGTATGTTCGCGTTTGAGTTGGTAACATATTGACATTCCTTTATAATCCAACAGGGGGCATGCTCTTATAGGGGGCGTACTATTCACTCATTGACAGGAAGCACAGTGTTCTGGGTGGTAGAAGCAAATCATTTGATAAATGTGTGTAGAATTATAGCAAACCTGAGAAAATTAAATTGAATTGCAGTAAAATTGATTCAGCACCTGGGTATCGTGACAATACACAATTCAGTTGAATCCCATCCCTAATATCTCATATGTGACTCGAGTCTTTCTGCTTTTCTGTCTCCTCTTCCTCTTCTAGCTCCCCGACCGATATGCAGATGCCTGATCTCGATTTTTAGCCACTCAATTGCTTAGGTGAAGATTTCTCCAAATGGCTAGCAGGTTTTTGAGCCGGTGCGCTCGCCTCCTGGCCGTGTGCCCTAAGGCCTCTTCAGTCACCAGCCACCTTCATACGCTCACTGCTCACCCGCACACAGAGAGTCCACCATGGTCCCAATCCCTCATCCTACCCTCCATCAGGCCCCTCAGTCTGGGTGCCGGTCCAGCGCAGGCAGATGAGCCAGAGATCACATTTACACGTACTGAACTGGATATTCGTGTCGAGAAAGCGACCACACCACAGGAAGTGCTGTCTTTGTGGGCGGAACGAAGCGGCTCCGCCAATCAAGCGGGCATGTGTCTGATCCAACTCAGCCGCCTGGCAGTGGAGAAGAAAGATATCGACAGAGCGAATATCCTTCAGGACCCAAGTTGTGTGGATTTGCTCGAAGCTTTAAACGCTCAGGTATGTTATGGTACAGAGAGATGTGTGTTAAAGGAACACCATGTGGATGCTAAAGTCGTTTGACTTTCCTCCACATCCTGCGATTCAGATATTGATCTTTATCAATAATGATAAAGTAAATAAAATCAGATGTATCAAAATGTAATTTCCAGCTACTATGCTGTTAACAGTGAGCTTTTTGTTTGTTTGTTTGTTTGTTTTTAGGTGAACGTGATATGGAATGGCACACTGGTTTCTGTCCTGCGTGCTCTCTCCATTCTTGGTGTCCCTTCCAGTGCTCCAGTGATGTGCTCTCTCCAGACCGAGGCACTGTGGAGGCTCCGGCGCTTCAACTACCGCCACCTTTCCTCTCTGGCAGACTGGGCGTCAGGCTGGAAGAGTCAGGGGTAAACACGAACGTTAACTAAAGCTTTAGCATAGAGCAAGTCTTAATATTGAGATCTTTTGCTGTGGTTTTATTTGCATGTGTTTTTGAGTGGGAATGGGCACAGCATCTAAATAAACTCCTAATTCTGATTCGGTTGTTTGAGTTGACGATGTGTTTGAATTAGGGACGCACAGTATAATTGACTTCGACAACTGACATTGTTGTATATTTACAATACCTTCTGCTTAAATCATTGATTAATGCTTCAAACTAAAAATAAATAAAAATTGCATGTATATCACTTTAGCTGTTTTTTAGATTTTAAGGCATAGATTAGCCTTAAGTCTTTAGGTCTAGCCTTTGATCAGGGCTCAGTCATGCGTTTTGTGGATAAAAAGTTTGGTGTAGGTTAAGAGTAATCGATGTTTATTGATGCATTATTGTTTCTCCTCTGGAAGATTAAAATTGAGCTGGTTGTATATGATTATTTTGCATAAGGATATTTACAGTTTGTGTAAATATGTTGCAATATAGTTAGTTTGGTATTTGTGTGTGTGTGAGACAGACAGGGAGATGAGCTAATGACGTCTGTGCTAAAGCAACTGGAGCTGCGCTGGACAGAGCTGAATGACCCGCGCACGGTTACCATGCTCATGAGCCGAGCTGCAAAACTCTCCCCTCCGCTCATGGAAAAGCTGGAAGATAAGGTAAGATAAGTCATATGTCACGTGGCAACAGCATGCACAAGGGGGAGGTCGAGTCACACTGGGGCTTTTGATTGTGTACAATCCCAGAACACTTATGAGAGTTAAAACTCCCTTTATTTCTCTATACAATCCCCTGCTACACTAATGCACTAATGGATAGCATCAAGATAGAAAGTTCTTTACATCAGACTGCCTGCTTCATGTCTGAAACGGTGGCCTCCCAGGAACTCCTTTAATGCCACAAACATGTGGAGTGAGGTCAGGACTGGACGAGGGATCAGGCAATAACTCCCAGTTCCCACAGACAGATGGGTCTCTTCCGCAATTTGGCGACAGGTTATCCGTCGATTTCCAAAGATCATGCGTTCCACTTGCTGAATGCTCACGGAAACGACTGCAGTGGGCTCCGAGCCACCTCAGCCGGGATCTTCGTTTATAAGTGTACGGCCTTCTTTAAAACGTTTGCACCATTCACATATTTTACTGCAGCTAAGAGTCTCATTTGGGAAGGTCTCTCAAGCAGCTGTCCTTCTGGGCAAAACCATTTTAACAGTCTACAAAGGATGTTGATAAAAGCCTAAAAGTGCTACTACTAATGATTGCAACTCTGTAAAGAAACACAATTTAGATAGCTAGAATGTTTTGGACAGACTAACGTCAAATCAATATTAATAAAATTATAATACTGTATTACACTCCTTAAGTATTATTCATGTTACATGGTGATACCAGAGGCTTTGTTTGTGATCTTTAAAGCAGCCATCAGAACAAATGGCGATACAATTTCAGGGCAGTTCATTGAAAGAGAAAGGACACCGGACAGGAAAGATGGTTAGTTACTACTAGTCAGCTTAGACTTATGAATTTGTAGAAAGTGAGGCAGGACTATGAACTCTTTAGGGAGTTAAATCAGTGGTGCAAGTCATGTTGACTAGTGCTAGTTGTTAAATGAATTTTACACGACTCTAAAATGATCAAATCACTGTTGTACATCTTCATACAAATGTTTTATTTAAACATCCATGAATGCTGTTTAAAATGTTAAACCAATACAAAGATAAGCACAGCATTTTAAAAGACTAAATGTCTCATATGTAGACTTCACACACTTAACAATTGTGAATGTAAGCTTATACACACATCTGGGTACTTTTAAATCCATACATTATTTTGAAAACGCATATTGGTTTACTTTGCCTTCTTGGCGTTCTTCAGGCTGATACACACATTTCAGCATATTTTAAAGCTTTGTTTTTAGCTGTTTTGAAATCCAGAGCAGCCGATATGTACTACTAGATGGGTCAGTGCTCAAAAGGTTGGCAGTTCAAACCCCAGCTCCACCAGGCTGGCACTGTGGGACCTCGAGCAAGGCCCTTAACCCTGCCTGCTCCAGGGGCGCCGTATCATAGCTGACCCTGAGCTAAGAAAGAAGAAAAGAATTTCTATGCATTAATTTATGAGAAATACAGTAAAAGCTTAACTTTAATCATTTGGCAGATCTGTTTGTTTACCAAAATCTGCTCTGGATTGGTGACTGTATTTAAAGGATTTATCCTTGGATTTTTTTGTAGTCATAAAAGTGGTAACTAAATAAAATAAAATATGTTGTGCAAAATTCATGGGACATAAAAAAGTCAAGTAGATTTTATCCAAATGTTACCTCATATAAAAGATAAACTTTCTCAGCTGGTTGCTGAGGTCTGCTTTTCTCTGTAGGGGTGTGGCTCATTTACATATACTTTAAAATGGCACATTTAATTTGACAATTTTTATGTTAAACTAAATTATGTAGATTAAGTTAAAGAGATGGAAATTTGTTTCTTACTAGTTTATGCCTTAAGTTACATGAAAATTCTAGAAAGTCTTTCTCTCAGAAGCAAAATCTGAAAAAATATGATAACTTTTACAGAAATAGTAAAATATGGGACAGTTTAAGTAAGCTTAGCATCCACCATATGTCTCGTCTGTCTAATACTAATGCTACCTTATTTTTTTGCACCAGGCCCTGGAGTTGGCTGAGAAGTTCAGTACTGAGGACATCCGCAGGGCGACGTTAGCCGTGGCATTGCAGGGACGCCGATCTGTGCCACTCCTGCGTGCGCTGTCCTACCACCTGCACCAGAAACCCTCTTCTGAGCTCAGTACACCGCTGCTGCTGGACATTGTGTTTGCTTATGGTCAGTTAAGAAAATGTACTTCTGTTTTAGTCAGCAGGCAGTAGCTTGTTTCTAAGCAACTTTTAAAAGCATTTTTACAGTTACAGGTTGGAGAAAAACATAAACTTCTAGGTAGGTTACTATAGTTTCTGTCATAGATTCTCAATCATCCTGAGGTCTGGGCTCCTACTGGCTGAAACAGGTTTGGCCTGCACTTTCCTCTAACCAAAATGCCCCCAATCCAGACCAGTTTCCCATACCAAACATTGTCATGTGTATGAGTACTTTCACTATCACTAAAGGAATCACTGCTATCTGTTGTCTTCCTGGAATCTTTCATTTTGTGTGGCTTTAACAATGCAATGTCACATGCTTTTGCCTCAACTTTTGGGATTTCGTGGAAATGTGACACTGCATTGTCATGAAACAGAATTATTTTCTTCATGGCAGCCGGTGTTGCTGTACAGTTACTAAAAAGCAGTCACTACAGTTGGACACGAACACACACACGTGGTCACAATGTTATAGTAAACAGTACACGCGCACAGATCTTGACTATACAAGTCACTGAGACCGAGCATGGGAGATAATTACCCACAATCAAGTCAACATGCATACATATTGCAAGACCTCGCTCGTTTATCAAGTTAAAAAAAAAAAAAAAATTTTTTAATAATTTAGTCATATCAAATTCCTCCTTGTCACTAGGGGGCTCCACATTAAGTCTACTACTACCACTCAGTCGGGAGGGCCAAAGACTATCACGTGTTTCCTCCGAACCACGTGACGCCAGCCGACCATATCTTTTCGAACTGCTCGCTCCCGCACCGCTGGGGGGCAGCGTAATGCACTCAGAGGACAGCGCTATCTGAACCACTCCTTCCACTTGCGTGAACTCACAGACGCCCCTGATTGGCTGTAGAGCCGTAATTAACGTGAGAGCACTAAGTGCCTCTCATCCCTCCCCTCTGAGAGAGCTCGGCCAATCGGCTCTCTCCAGGCCTCCGGCTGCGAGAGCTTACAGCATCATACAGGAATCGAACTCGGGAACTCCGGATAATAGGGCAAGCACTATTTCGCGACACTCGAAGGCCCAGGTTAAAAGTTATTAAACATTTTTGTTTATCTTGCAGAACACTCGAAGACTATGTGACTCGCAATCCAGGGTTTTACTGTATATTATATTACCATGCGATTTTGTTTAAAACACTTGTAATATTGTTAAGATTTAAATTAGACATTACTTTAATTCTTGCAGGTAAGCTGCATTTCCACCAGACTCAAGTATGCCAGAGGATGGCTGCTGAGCTTCTGCCCAGATTACCAGAGATGAGCTCAACTGAAGTCATGCGCTGTTCAAAGTCTCTAGCCTTCCTCAAGTGGCTCCATCTGCCTCTGTTTGAGGGATTTACCCAGGTTTGAATCCTATTCGCTTAATTTATCTACATATCAGATTTGTTCTAATAGGTGAGTGTTTGATATATTACAATATAGAGCAACTGACTACTAAAACAACAAGCCATTCATTTGTTCAGTGTACCGTATGAGTGATGTTCAGACTGAAAAGCACATTATATTGGAAAATGTCAAGGGGTACATACACTTTACTACAGTCAGCAGCATAGACAGTGTTGCCAGGTCTTTACTGATCTGTGGAATGTAACTGTATTTAACCTTAAGTACATGCAAATTAAATAAACTGCCTGGCAAAAAAAAGTTGCACACACAAATATCCACCTTTAGCTTTGATTACAGTGCACATTGTGCTGGCCAGTTCATGTGTGAAATTATTCCTCGCGCTTCCAGAACCACTCTTTCACAATGTGAGTCATCGAATATGCCCGTGCCATCAGGGCAGTGGAAATGCATAGATGTGATACCCTGGTCATTCAGTCATTACATTCAGATCGTCAGCTGACTCCAGCATGATTGTATTGCTACATAGTGTTGCTGAGCCTACACCTGACCAAATGAAGCAACCCCAGGACATAACACTATGCATGATGGGTCACTTCCTTCACTTCACTATCACTTCATGTGCCTCCACTTTCTACCCTGACGTGGGTCAATCTGAACTCATCGGATCACATAACCTTTTCCATTGCTTTAAAGTATAATTTGCTTCCTACTGAACTGAAGTCTTTTTTTTCTTTTTTCTGATTACTTTCACTAACAAGTGGATTTCTTATGGCCACAGTTTCCAACAATGTTTCTTTATCAAAGTTGATGGTTCAGCACTATCCTTACAGTTATTAATAATGTGTTGGACAGCTGTTCATGAAGCTTCGGAAGAGCTTGGAACTATTGGTACTGACTGATCTACAGTAGTCTGGGACCTCTGCTTTGCTTGTTGTCTTTGCTTGATGCAGCCCAATAATTTGACCCTTGTGTAACGGGAACTTTTTTGGCCAGGCAGTATTATAAAGCATTAAAATACAGTAGCTATGCTAGACACCTTGTTCTTTTCTCTGAGCTGAAAAGCTAGCAAGCTAGCCATAATATAAGAAATCAGACAGGATGGCATGTTTGTTAGAGGAAAGAAATTAAAGTCAGTGTGATATGATGCAGCTAAACACAGAGCAGATTGCTCCTGAACTGATTTCTTTCCAAAAACAGCACTTCTACTGCTGTGTTTTAATCTTGTAGCACAGCAGTATGACTATGATGTATGAAAAATCATTCTTTTCCATTTGTGGATGTGCAATGTCCACAAAACACTAGCTTGTGTTAATTTTGGATTATATCACTATAAACAGTCTTTCCTCACCAGCCTATCTCTCTTTCTCTCTCTCTCTCTCTCTTTGACTGGTAACCATGTATGTTTTAAAAATGCATTCTTCATTCTACCTTTTAGCACTTTGTGAAAAACAGTGAAAAGTACAGCACGTTACAGATGTGTAACCTCCTCATGGCCTTCGCCAAGCTCAACTTCCAGCCCAGTAACAAGGAGACGTTTTTCGCAAAGGTAACCCATCATAAGTGGGATGTGAGAGTCAGTCAGTTATTCACAACTTATTGGTTAATGACATAAAATATGATTTTTTTTTTGTCTGTGTGTGTATGTAGATTCATGAAGCTTTGGAAAATTCCTGGAAGAGCTTGGAACCTTTTGTACTGACCGATGTAGTCTGGGCGCTCTGCATTTTCCAGCAGGCCAAACCTGAGTTTATTGCTGCTGTCATAGATCCTGCGATTCAAAGCAAAGTTACAGGTGCGAGTGACTTAATAACAGAAAATACACTTAAAGGAAACATGAATATTTGATTTCTGATTTCTAATAAGGTTCATATTGATCTCAGGCATCATACAGTACGCCATAATATGTGTGAATAATTTCATACATTCCCTGTCTATACTTTTCACTTGTTTCTTTTTAAAGCAGCAGATACAAAATGTCAAGATGATTTTGCTTATTGTATTCAAATATTTTTCAAACCGTATGGTCCTGTTTGATTGGAGTTGGAAGGAAATTAAGCTAGCAAGTATAGCCTCTGACTTTATAAACATTCTTAATATTTTGCATGTTTCTTACGTACACATACTAGCCACAGTCTGGTTTGAGTATTTCAGAAACTTGTGAGCTACTGGGATTCGGACAAACAACAGTCTATAAAGTTTACGCAGAATGATATTGTTTGTGAAAATGCCTTGCTGCTGAGAGAGGTCAGAGGAGGATGGTCAGACTGGTGTGAGCTTAAAAGAAGGCTATAGTAACGTTCGGTATTTCCTCAATATTTAAAGTTTCTTATCTCTGATGCAAACAATCGAATTGGAAAATGTCGTGATAATGCTCATTTACATTTTATATATGTAATGTGAAAACTTATCCGAGTGTTTTAAAAGAGGACAGAGAAAAGTAGAGTAATCCTTGTTTTATTAGAATGCAAGCAGACTTGCAGCGATGTGCAACATGGAATTTACCAAGCCAGAGTCTTGTGTGAGAAATAAATACCCACAAATTTTAGAGCATGCTCACACAACCTCAATCATCCTCTCGCCACACACGAGCAAGGGTGTGTGTTATGTTCCTTTTAAAGTGGCCAGTCACTGTACAGGATGTGTATGTATGTTTTTCTTTAACGTTTAATGGAGTCTCTGGGCTTTTACGCAGTTTGTTTCTACTTGCTGTTTTTTTTTTTCTAACCACATGATGTCAGCAAATACCTGGTGCAGAAGTTAAGCTGCAGCACTATAAGTTGCTATACTTGTCTTGTACTGCAAACTCTTGAAGGAAACAGTGTCATTTCAACTCCACCTGCTTCAGACAGGTCAATGATCTAAAGTCACCCTGCTAATCTGGTACAGTTTTGCATGTCCTATAGTAGTATAACGCAGAAGAATAGCACGTTTCTATATTTCTTTACCACTAGGTGGCAGTGGTGCTCGTTCAGAGAACTACACGCTGAAGGTGCTTCATATCGCTGCCTCCGGACAGCTAGAGTCTGGCATCCGGGCCAGTGGGCCACTTCCAGCAGTCCCTGAAAAACACACCAACCCAAGCGTGACACCTGTTCAGAGCACCCTACACAAAACCCTCCAGATCCTCACTGAGAATCGCACTAAAGCCCTGCGCAGAGACATGGACACGGTGTACGGGTGGAATATAGGTGTGTATGTGTGTGTTAACTGTAACCTGTGCTGTAGAGTTAACAGTGACGCAAATGAAATCCTACATTATCAGTTGTTTATAATTGGTTTGATCTGATGATGTTTAGATGCAGAAATAGTGGTGGATTCAGAGAATAAGCCAATAGACTTGGACAACCTGGAGGCACCACACTTACCAGGAGGGGGCGGCACTGAGCGCTTACCTCAGGGAGCACGACGGTGAGGAACAAAACAAATTTATATGTAAACCTGGCCCTGAACCTAATCTTGAGTACATTTAAACAGAGAAGATGCAAATGTTATGTTTATTTCCTGGATAAAAATGGTGTTATTCACTCTATGAATAGCGATAAAAACACACCACTGTGTACTGCAGTGTAAAACTGTGTAATATGATTTTATGTACTGAGCTGTTTGAGTGGTATAATCAAAAGCATTCCCTTATACTGTAGGTCGGCCTTTCTCTCTGTGTCTTTCTGTCTTCTTGTGTACTTCTGTCTTCGTCTCTCTGTCAGTCTATGTGTGTTTAGAGTTTTATTTATACAGTGGAACCATGGATTATGAGCATAATTCGTTCCGGAAGCAGGCTCGTATTTCAAAACACTCCTAAACCAAATAGAATTTTCTCATAAGAAATAATGGAAACTCAAATTATTCGTTCCACAGCCCCAAAAAATAAATACATAGAAATAATTAACACAAAATCTAAAGTAAAAATAAAACAAATTAACCTGCACTTTCCCATTAAAAAAAGTAAAAATAAATCCGGACAGATAAGTGTTTCCATTTGTGCGTGCAGGCGCTGTATATATGTGTGTGTGTATATGTATGTGTGTGTGTATATGTATGTGTGTGTGTATATGTATGTGTGTGTGTATATGTATGTGTGTGTGTGTGTATATGTATATGTGTGTGTGTATGTGTATGTGTGTGTGTATGTGTATATGTGTTAGGCATGGGCCGGTATAAGATTCTGACAGTATGATAACCTTGGATAAAAATATCACGGTATCACGGTATTGTAATTACTGCTTTACAATGTTATATTTAAATGTCTGGGTAAAAAAAACAACTCTTTTT
>JAOVVA010000027.1:11950436-11966710 GCA_028565275.1 Leiocassis micropogon | reverse complement strand
GGCCTCTCTCATCTTTTTAAGTGGGAGAACTTGCACAATTGGTGGCTGACTAAATACTTTTTTGCCCCACTGTACATGGCACTATACATTTTCCAAAGTTCTATGAGCTCATGGTTTCAATAATTAATCAGAAATCGATCATAAGAAAACAAGGAACAATATATAAAGCTTCTCTGTATTGTCCATTTCCTATCAAACTCTTCTCTCCTGGGAATCTTTTCAATTTCGTTTTTCGTCTACTTTAACCAGATTGAACTGCACATTAACTAATCATATTATACTGAAAAAGCGAGAAAAAAAAAAGTGCTTTTTAGGAGGGGTGAAAGAAAAGTGTTAACCCCATAGATAATCTGGAGTGCATTTTGGATCGACAAGAGCCAGAAATGGAAATTTGCTGCTTTGTTCCTAAACCTTCCCCTAATAGGTCTCTCCTATTCCATCACACACTGACTTTAGGACATGTCAATCAGTAGATACAAAGATACATTCAAATTCCTATAAATCTTTTGTCACTTTATGCCTCCACTCATTACCACTTCAGTTAACCGTTCTGCAGTTGAATCCCAAATAGGGTAATATAGGAAGCTAGTGCACTATGAAGGGTGTACAATCCCTTGTTCTGCACACCAAGAAGTGCCCTTGTTCAGGGAATAGAGAGGGCATTTGGAATCAGCCTTGACTTAGAAGCTAATTAGCTTTATAGCTTGCGTTAGCTATGAACAATGCATTGAGGTGAGTCATGATCCTGTCAGCGCGTCGGTGGATGCTCACACTCGTGTGACTTAGCAGTAATGAAAGATCAAAACAGCCCTTTTTAGAGGCAGTTTGAAACAACTTAGAAGCTATTATTAAGTGTTGTTTAAGATGACATTAAATTAGCAGATGGTTTTTCGTTTAAGTGCTTCCTTGACTGGTTTTGAACATGGGTTTTGGCAGGCAGCTGCTCTGCCCTCTTCCTGGTACTGCATAACTCCACTGAATCTTTTAGTGGTACGGAGTACTGGACTGTACTGGCCTACTGTATCCATGGTAACAGCAAAGATTGATAATTTACAGATGAAATAGAATCACACAGTCATGTATGCATCATCATTTCAGCATCTTTTCCCCCTAAAATATGTTTGAAAGACAGAATATTCAATCAAAGTTCTTCTTTTTTTTTTTTTTAAAGCGTTTACTGTTTACTGTGTTTGGCATTCATAAGCAACAGCATGAAGCAAATAGAGATGCACAGACTTAATGAATGAAAATAAATGAATAAATAAATAACAATAATGCAACTGCTTTTCAATGTTTCCAGTGTGTTTGTGCATGAAAGAACATTCTTGATATGCAGTTAATCTCTTTGTTGAGATACTGATAGAGATTAGAGTTTATCCCCACACTTAATTTCACAACCAGCAGTCAATTATGGAAGTATGCAGAAACAGTCTGATTACAGCCAGCTTTTCCTTGTCATATGATATCTAACAACATAGAAGGGTGAAGGCTAACAAACGCTTCCTCCAAGCCAGCCAATTTTTTTTTTTAATTTGCTGCTTTTTTAACATTCTGCATCATAGAAGCTTTATCTATTCTATTCCTCATACATGAGCTCACAAATGACCATGATTGGCTGTGACTCTTGTTATATGTCATTGTAACACATTATACATTTACAAGTAATTCAGCTGAAAACTGTAATACCAGCAACGTTGATATCTAGTGGGTTGTTACATGCTATCCAGAGGATGCTAGCACAAAATGCGGCTACAAATGTGACTAAGCAAGAAATTTCAGATTGCTCAGTCACTGCAGCAGTGAATATCAGAGCATGCAGGTGCAAAAGGATTTGGGGGTGGGGATAATGACGTGAAGCCTAATGCCGACTCAGTGTTTAAATTCATGCCTGCTGATCTGATAAGAAGTAATCATTTATGGCATGCCTTACACCTACTGCACATTCTGTTTTGTAAACTGCAGGGATTCGGTAGGGAAGGACATTCAAAAAAGAGGTCATGCATACAGAGAGAGGGAGAGGGAGAGGGACTGCTGCATCTGTTTGTGTATTCCTTGAGCAAATGCACCCCTCAGTATCGCAGACTTGCATGTTGCAGGCACATTTCAGGATCTGTCCGTGTAGTTTTATAAAAATGCGAAAGGTCTTTTCTTTCATTCTCTCTCTCTGACACACAAACATACAAAATCTGACAACAAAAAAACACTGTGCTGTTTTTTTATACCACCCCATAACAGTTGCTCCGTGTGCAACGGGTGCGATACGGTGATGTAATCATTTCGCCTCATGACTAAGCACAACAAACCACCCACAGCATATAAATATATATGCATATAAATATCTTCCTGGAAAAAAAAAAAACCACACACACACTGGAAGAAACACAGAGCAACTACATATCCATACAAAAAGACCAGCTCAAAATAATGTTGGTATATGAAAGAACACATAGTTATTCTTTAGTATTTGTTTTCATCCATGCTTTTTCTTGTCCAGTGTTCCTTATTTAAGAAAAAAAAGCATATATAGAAACTACTGTATATACAGCCTTTAATCATCTGTAGTTCCCACTATAACAAAAATGGTTCTGTACATAATAGATACAATGTCATCTATTTTTACAGACATTAAGGACATATAATTAAACAATATACAACAAGAGGATGGCGGCATGGTGGCTTAGTGGTTAGGGGTCTGTGTACATGGAATTCAGTCGTTTTTCCCGGGGCTTGGTGGGTTTCCTCTGGGTACTCCGGTTTCCTCCAACAGTCCAAAAACATGCAGATTAGGCTACCTGGCGTTCCCAAACTGCTTGTAGTTTGTGAATGTGGATGTGAACCGACCGGAGGTCCTACCACGGTTGTAAAAATGAGAATAAATACAATGGTACTATTGGCCTCCACAGTCCCTAGTTGGATTATAGAGGTTTCTAGATGCATGATAGATCCCACAAGAGATTTGGCTGTTTTACTGAATACCACTAAACTGTTTGTGTGATGCGGTCATAGGCACAAGAGTGCAGCCTGAGTGCTGAAGGCATCACAGCTGTGCTGATATTTAGTACAACAGAACTCTCTCTCATGTGATATTGTCTTATTAAATGTAATCAATGTCTGTAAACATAGGTTATGGCAAACAAAGGGAAAACTAACTTCTGGGGTTTCAGGGTTGAGTCCTAAATAGCGTAAAATGGAAAGCTAGTGTGCTATGTACTGTGTACAATCCCTTGCTCAATACACCAAGTAGTGCCCTTGATCAGGAGTTGAAAGGAGGATTTGTGTTAAAAGCTAGTTAGCTTTGTAGCCTTTGTGAACAAAACTACAAGGATGGTTCAGAGGCAATTCAGACGCATATAACGTTATCAGATGTGTTTTCTTGCTGAAAGTGCTTCCATAACTGGTTTTGTAGGTGGTTTTGGCAGGCAACTGCCCTCTCCACTTTCCACTACTGCGGACCATACTAACCTGCTTTCACCCATGCTAGTTAACGATTGTTAGACGCAGAGTGATACATATGGCTGAATGTCCCAGTGGTGTTATGTTATGTGATTATTTTTAAGCTAGCAGGAGAAAAATCCTGTCTGTGGACTTGCTTTTTACATGCTTGACCTTGTTCCAAATCCAGCCAATTATTGTTAAAAAAATGCAAATCTGGCAATTTCACATAAAGATATTGCTCGTGTGTGTGTATATTTGTGTACCATGTATATACGGTACAATCATCTAGGTTTCTGCAGACCCTTATACAGTGCTGACTACTGAAATGCCCAGTGGACCAATGAAGCCAAAGATCTGACATTTTATCATTACTTAGCTTAAATAATCAGCCATTGTGTATGATGTGCAGCTTGTTTGCATATAAACAATACATACAAAAATCATTTTAAAAAATGTAGAAATATTACAATACCTTCACCTTCACCATATTTTAAACCAGCTGAACATTTATAGAATATTTTGGCACATTTTGTTAGATAGTGCTTACTACCACCACCATAAGAATATAGTTCTAGTATAGTTCTACAGTAAGGTTGCCTCTTTCATAAGAGCATAGTTCTTGCCAATGTTCATTGAAGCTATGTTGGAGTCTTGTGGTAGCCCAACCCTTTACTATGCCACTTGGCTGTTTTTTTTTTTTTTTTTCATTTGTATATACACTATACTGTATAAACTGTATATAATCCATATGATTATATGCGTGAGTGCATGTGTGTGTTTGTGTGTGTGTGTGTGTGTGTGTGTGTAGGTGTGTGTGGTTGAACCTGCATCACTATTCTGCTGACAGCAAATTAGATTCCTCCTCTTACTGTCAGTGCTGTCAGTCTAAGTTTGCCTTGCAGGCAGAATAGAGAATGACTTCCAAGAGACTGTTAGTCAAGAGCCAATGAAATTGCTGCTTCTCGCTATTTAACCAAGCTCCTTATACCATCACTACTTTCTCTCTCTTTCTCCCTCTATCATGATGAGATATTTCAAATAGCCTTCTTTGGAAATTCTTTCTCCAAAAGTTGATCTGTAAGACAAATTCAAAGGAAGACTCTTACATGCTGGGCTATTCTCAACCTAAAACAGAATAATAAAAAGAATTTTATTAACAAAGAAGTGTTTCTCAACGCTACTTTACTATTCAACTGATAAAATAGTTTCATCTTTTTTATTTAAAAAATACGGGTCTTGATGCTTGCGAAAGCCATTTTCAACTTCAAGTAATGTCACTTATGTTGAAGTGTCAAACTTTTTCTTTTGTTTGTTTAGATAAAAACCATTTATTCAAATCTAAATCAAGTAACATTTTACTATCACTATTTTAAGTGCAATATTTCGTACTTGGTTCAGTGCTTGTAGGATGTTTAGAATTTATTGGGATAGGGTAAATGTGAAGATTTTGTCAAGATTTGATGGTATTTATTCACAGGCTAAATGATAGAAGAAGAAACTGTAAATCCACAGAATCTTTGAAATTTACTTTTCTGTTTTGTTTATTAAATGCTACCCAAAATACTCCAGCCAAACCGTTTTAGTGTAAATGACCTTTCCAAGTAATATACTGAATATTTTATGTGACATTTTGGTGGCATTAATGACTATGCATGTATGTCAGCAGCATCTGGAAGTGATAAGAACGTACAAGACCACAAGTAGTTCACCTAAAGGTCACTCTTTTCCTGTAGTAGAGTGTTTGCAATCATATGATCGAATGCTACCATGATAGTCCAGCTATGTCCACCCGCCAGGATTCGGCAGTGAAACCGTCACAGTATCGAAAATATGATCGCTAGGCTTGCTTTAATTTCAATAGTGCTGTAATTCCAATATTATCCAATAAATAAATGTGCTTAGTAGCGATTTTAAATATAAGAAACCCATTAAAAGCACAACTAAAAAAACATCAACTGCAGGCACAATGAAAAAAATATATTTTATGATTTTATGATTTAAGTTGTTTCTTACATGTTTTCTAAATTTCTTACTGTCTTTTACAGATTTATCCAGGCAAGCATCAAGCTCCACAGCCTCAACTCCAACTGACAGTGCCTCCAGTCCATCTCCAAGCACTCCACCCAAGCTCTCCCCACAATGTACCTCTCCATTTGGACCTCGTTTGGTCATGTCTAAACCAAACACTTCTGCTCGACCTCAGCCTGAGGGTGCCAGCTTTGAATCGGATGGACGCACAGTAGGCCGGCTAACAGGGCGGTTTGGTAAAGGTGGATGCAGACGGGGGCCAGTGAAAATGGAGAGGATTAAAGTATTAACCGGAGCTGAAGTTGAGAGTGACTACCAAGAGCCTGAGTCCATGGATGCAAGGGTTGTAATGGGACAAGAAGCATTACTCAAAAACATGGAGACACAGATTGGTGACAAAAAGACAAGTAAAGAATTATCCAGTTCAGAACCCCCTCACTCAGATACTACACTTCTTGTGGAAAAACATATTACAGCAGAGGAAAAACTTATGCTTGATACTGGTCAAGAGACTGAAAACTCTGACCAGGTAAAGACTTTGACCCCAACTCCTGAACAAGGGAGAATTGTAGAACAGCTACTAGAATGCCCGATTCTAGAAACCAAATCAGCAGATACTGGGCTGACTGAAAGCAGTACCTTTTTCCCAGATGATGAAGAAGACACACAGTTTCTATCTCAGGGTGAAGTGCCTTCCTTGTCCTTCTCTGAGCCCTCCTGTCCAGTTGATCCTCAAAGAATTGGTGTTCTTCCTGGACTGGACCCAGATCGTTATTACACAGCCCCTTCCACACCGATTAAGATGGCCTACTGCTCACATCTTAAGCAACAATGGCAACCAAGCAGTCCAAGCACAGGTCCTGGTTCACCAACAGATGAGTCTGATCTGTGCTCTCCTCCCACTTCTCCATCTGGATCCTACATTACTGCTGAGGGTGGCAGTTGGAACTCCTCCTATAATTCTGGCACATCTCACTCCTGCTCACCTAATCTAACTGCTGAAGCTGAATTGCAAGAGGTCCCTGCTTGCTATGTGGGCTCTCTTTCTGAGATTGGGGATGAGCTGGGAGATGACAGACTTGTGGCTGAAAGGGAGCATTGTCTGTGTAAACCTGTCATGCCAGAGTTGCCTGAGAGTGAGGAACATGAGGAGGAAAAGATAAAGAGAGAGACTTGTCGGCCTCACTGGGTGACAGAGAACGTATCCCCACACAGAAGCAGCAGTGGTAGAACCACAGACACAAACCATGAGGAAGGGGGAGCTGAGACCACCTTGGTCCAGGCAAAAATTTCAGAAGCCACTGATATACCACAGGCTTTGGATAATCAAGATCAGGAGCTAGAGCTGGACTTTAATGACTGTATCTCAGAGCACTTTGCCAGACATGATGCCCCTTTAAGTCTTGAAGAAGACTTTCCTTCAGATCTGGCATGTTCTTCCCCTTTCAGTCACCAGCAGGCAGCAGCTTCAACTACTCTCGAGACAGGCAGTCTAACCCCTGCTACTTGTTCATCAGAGATTTCAGACACTGATAATAACAGTTTGTATAGTGAGATGGGATCTTCTGCCTTGTTTTTTCATGGATACACCAGGGATGATGGATCTGGTGGAGAGGGGATGATTCCTGCATCGATGCTACCAGTCCATGCCAGCTTGATATTCCAGGCAGATTCGATGGAAATAACATTATTCCCTACAGACGATGAGCCAGAAAATGATGTTGATGCATATGCTGCTGGAGAGGAAGAGGGGGATGTGGATGAATATGATGATGAAGATGAGGATGTGGACATTGATGACAGTGATGTGGAACAGCAAGTTGAAGCCATAAAGATTGGAGCAAGGGGTGTTGACGATACAAATGAAGAGGATACCTCTGCCTCTTTTCTTAATTCACTTTCTGAGAACTCAATTAATGATGGAGTAGATGAATCATTTGCTTATCAGGATGATACAGAGGAGTCAATTGATTCCACCTCTTGTAATGGAGATGAAGATGACCAATTGTACAGTACAGAGAGACATGCTGAGCTTGCCCAGCAATTTTCTGCACAAGATGATCATGTGCAGTCAGTAACCCATGCACGACCAGAATCTTCTGGAAGTGAGAGTGAAATGGAGATTTCCTCGGGATCTTCTGGGCCATCAAATGCATTAGGTCAGCAGCATATATCAGTCTGCACAGAACATGCTGAAGACATAAGCACACCTAATCCAATGGCAGAATGTGCAAAGGGACTAGTTTTTTCAAGTGATATTGAGGAACAAAATGAAGAGAGCAAGCAGAGCACGGACCTTGAAAATGCAGAAGAAACCAACAATGCATCCTGTGAAGTGTCTCAACAAAGTGTCTGTGCAAACATTGAAGGGTCAGAAAAACAGACAAGCTCAGCAGAACTAGGTAAATTATCAGAAAAATACAGTAAACCAGTCCTTTGTGTGCTTGGTGCCACTGCAGCAGGCATAGATAATAAGATAAATATTCAGGATGATAAAGATCTAGATCAGAAAAATGGAAATAACTCTGAATTCATGAATACCTCACTCCAGCTTGATGAGACAGCAACCAATGATCTCAACAAGGGAGTGCCTTTGTTGTCCTATCCTAAAGATGATTGTAGCCCCACAAACATACCGGTTTGTGCCTATCCCGAACTGTCTGAAGTACCAGATAACCTGACTCCTGCTGATATTTCCCCAACTGAACAATCTCTTGACCAAGACAACCTGACGGAAAATCAACCCACCACAAATGATATAACTGTTGGCTCTCTAAATATGTCCTCTTCTACTTACAGCATGCTTGCCATCTCACCAAAGAAGGAGAATTCACAAAGTAGCATAACAGAAAAGAATGTTTCTTCTGAACATTGGGCTCCAGAAGAGCCTTTGTCTTTAGATGCGTGTTGTGACTTTAGGCCAGATACTTTGCTGGTATGTGAGATACCTGGATTGCTGCACAATAAGGAGCAATCCGTAACTCCCAACATTTCGTCTCGAGATAATCTTATGGGTGACCTTGAGGACAACAACATCTACTGTGACTTGCCAGAAAAGATGGCAAATAATGAGGCTGGTATGCTGGAGTCGAATTTGTCCACTTGGAAATCCATTGAGGACCTTTCAGAGGCAGGAGGGGGTGAGGACGATGCAAACAACTTACAGAATCCAGATAATAATGCACTTATACAATGCCATCCAGAACATATTCAGGAAACAACATGGAATAACCCAGAAAAGAGTTGTCCACTCAGTATCCCAGTTGCACAATCAACATGTATGCCATTAAATATCCTTTCACAAAAGGGGAAAGATGAGAAAGACCAGACCACTGACACAGAGTTTAACATTCCTGGGGAATCTTCATCAAAACAATACGGAGATGAAAGCTCTGACATTTTGCCTAAACAGGGGTCCGAAGTCCTGGAACCAACTCAGAAATCCAATGAAGAACTGATTTTAAGTTCTACCAATTTGTACACGGAAAATGATCTCTGTGGACCCAACACAACAAATAACACAACTGACAAACAAATTGACATAAAAATTAGTGTTACTTCTAAGCAAACATGCTTGGTAAATACTAATTCAGTAGGCTTAGAGAACAAGCCTGTCTTTAACCTAAAAGGAGGGTCATTTGGCAACTTTGACCATAAAAAGAAATCAATTGTATCAAAACTTAATATTTCCTCCTCTGACAAGTTGCTGATACATAAAGAATCAGCTGCTTGCTCTACTAAGCGGACTACAGCTGGAGCACAAAATCTCGATACCAAACAATTACAGTCTAACTTTACAAAGACTGATGAAAATCAGGCGAATTCTGGTAGTCAGGTGGCTTACGAACAAATGGAACCAAAGACTGAAAGTAGTATGTGTATTACTTTTATGGAAAAAAAGAAAGAGGAGGTCCTGGAAACCAGTCCAAAAGAGGAAGCAAGTGAAACAGTCAAAGAGAATGCTAATGTTTTTGAACTGAGCAAAGAGGAGACTGATGTCTCACAGATATCAAGTACCACTGAAACTGAAAAAACAGAACTGAATGCCCCTATTGTGTGTGAAAGGGGAGAAACTGTTTCTGCTAGTATGATACCAAAGGAACCTGTCACCTTTGACAACAGCCAAACGATTGCTGCCTTGGAGAAAAAGGAAGACATTAATATTAAAGACCGTGAACCTGAGACGGGAATAATTCAAACATCTGTAAATGATGCTGTTTTTCAGCATAACAAATATACTCCAGAAACTCAACCAAAGGAGCCTGTCACCTTTGATAACAGCAAAACGATTGCTGCCTTAGAGAAAAAGGAAGACATTAAAATTAAAGACCATGAACCTGAGACGGAAATCATTCAAACATCTGCAAATGCTGCAGTTTTTCAGAGTAACAAACATACTCCAGAAACTCCACAGCAAATACATACAAATGATGCTAGAGAAGAGAAAAACAAGAATCATCAAACTCTAGTTCAAACCGAAATCCACCCTGCAGTTTTGATCCCCAGTACTGCTGAGAGAACCCCTAATTTGACAGAATCAAAAGATTCTACTGACTCAAATAGTGGCCACAATTCAGATCAGAATGATTCTCTTAATCATGGGACCACAGAAGGGCTGAAATCACACCAAAGCACACAAGATGCCAGTGATAACGATGTCAGAGCTTCCTTAACTTTGGACCTCAACAGACATTCCACTTCTTCTTCATCCACGGATGTGTTGGAGGAGGACCTTCCAGCACCTATACAAGAGTCCCAGTCTTCATTTAACAGTCCTCAAGTGCACAGTCCCCTCACCCATACCGAAACAACGCTTAATGATGAACTGCAACAACTTGAATCACAGAGCCCCCTCCAAGTGATAGATATAGAGCAGTCGGATGTTGAATCTGAGGAAGAATTACCTGTCTCACTTCCAATACAGGATACACATAAAAATGTAAATGAGCCACCAGGCTTAAAGTCAAAGACCTGCAGACAAGAGAAACCCAAAGGTGTGTTGTATTTCAAATTACTGTTTTAACTGTGCTACTGTTTATTAAATGAAGTGATCTCAAGCCAAATTCATTTTTGCTTATACTTGGTCACTATTAAAAATGTAAAAATGTATGCATTTTTGGTTCTTTGAAGCAGTATGCATGGAACACAGGCTAGAACCACCTAAAAGTCCCCAAGCCTGCCCCACTCGATGTGTAGGACTCAGAGACAGTAGTCCAGCTCACAGAAAATCAAGCTTGAGCAGTGAAAGAGAGATATTACCATGCATCACATCTGCACTAAATTTCCCAGTGCAAGCAAGACAAAATCCAAGTGAAAAGCACACTGATTACCAGGATGGGTGTTCAAACAGCTACAGGACAATGGACTCTAAGGAAGTGGATCTCTCCTTAAAAAATACCAGTATGTTCACTATTTCAATAATAATTCCTAATATGCCTAACTTTAATAGTATGAGGCACTCATTCAAAATCATTGTCTCTGTCTCTGTTTTTCACTCATAAAGTGGGCTCATGTAATGACACGGACAGTGATGGGTCAATTCCAGAGCTGGAAGAGCCAAACAGAAGCCTCTTGAAAACCTCGGACCCGCAAGTACGTGTGTAATACGTTGTTATGCAGAAAAGCCAAGTTCCACTTTAAAATTCAAGCTAAGTTTTGCTAACCTTATTTAATCTCTCTTAGATATCACATTCTACGGCTGATGAGTCAGTAAGCAAAACTAAGCAGAGTCGAAGTGAGAAAAAGGCACGGAAGGTATGTAATGCCTCGTAACAAAATTTCTCAGACAATAATGACTTTTCTTGTTGATTAATTTTTTTTTCCTTTTGGTGGGGGTGTTATCAAGGCTATGTCTAAGCTTGGCTTAAAACAGATCCACGGAGTTACGCGGATTACCATCCGGAAGTCCAAGAATATCCTTTTTGTTATTACCCGCCCAGATGTCTTTAAAAGCCCTGCATCAGATATCTACATAGTCTTCGGGGAGGCCAAGGTTAGCATTTCGATTAACTTTTGGTCATTTTTACAAATTACTTTTAGTGGCAGACATTGTAATTTAAGGTTCAAGGTAATTCAAATTAAATTTGTGACAGTCGAGTTGCATAAAGTTTAATGACTAAATGATGACATTTACCAATTACAAATTACACTTCGTTTTGTAATCATGCATCACAAATGATTAACAGATATTTTGAATATGCCATGACAGGGAGAATAAATGCATACTTTCAAATCATCAAACATTCAGTCTTTGTCAAACTCTAGCTCTTGTAAGCTGATGGCCCAACGAACAGTCTTCAGTTGAATAATCTAATTTAAATACATGTCATTAGTTAAAAACCACAACAGAAGATATGCTAAAGAAACCATGCTGATTCCTATTTAGAAATTTATTCACTGAACTACAGATAGTCTTGTCTATATATTCATCAGGTTTTTGTCTTTGCTTGTTAGAGATGCTTTAAAGTGATCAAAAGCATTCTTCCATTGCCTCTGTTGCAGATTGAGGACCTGTCACAGCAAGTGCACAAGGCTGCAGCAGAGAAATTTAAGGTTCCCCTGGATCCCTCCCCTTTGACCCCTGACACTATGCCTAGCCTCACCATAAAAGAGGAGAGTGAGGAAGAGGAGGAGGTAGTGAGTTGATACTGTGTTTATGATCACTCCCTAGTTACTTGACTTTGATGGAGTTCATTTTAATATAATTGGTATGATGTAAAAGAGGCTGCCATCTTGTCGACGCGGCCTTTCACCTTTATATGTAACCTACTGTAATTTGATGCAACATTGTCTCCTATTTATGTCTCCACTTGCCTAAAATGCACATAAATTCAATTTCTCCTTATCAGGTGGATGACAGTGGACTGGAACAGAGAGATATAGAGCTGGTAATGGCACAGGCTAACGTGGCTCGGGCTAAAGCTGTCCGCGCACTACGTCACAACAAGAACGATATTGTCAATGCTATTATGGTAAGGCGATAATACCTTTTTACCTTATATGTTCTTCTATGTCACTATAAATCTTCTTATAAATATGGTCATGTGACTATAAATACAGCACTGCCACAGAAAAGTATTATTGTGCAGGAAATGTGCGCTCCTTCCTATTCCACAGTATAACTTTGGGCTTTTCCTTTATCTATCTTCAGGAGCTAACCATGTGATAGAAGAGGCCTTGCCTGGCCCCAGCTTTTCTTCCTGGCATACCCATCAACCCTTCCCAGTAATGCTGCTACATACCTTTAATGCCCCTTACCTGCTAAATAAACTCTATAAAAACTGAGCTGTTTGTTGTTTCATACATTTAATGAACAGAATAGCTGCTATCACCCACACAGTGTGATAAATATACAACATTTGGTTTGTGTGTCTACGTTTAATCACACTTTACTCAAAGCACGTGTTGCATTGTAACAGTGATGCTAGCTGGCAAACACACATCAAGCCCATCAGTAAAATATAAACCAGCAGATGGTATCCTATATTTGTAATTGAGAATATGTATTTTTGTATTATTACACTTTCATTCATCTCAAGTGGCAGAAGACAAAAATGTGGCATTTGTCTAAATATCATATGAAATACATAACATAATTATACAAACTTAATTATCAGCTTCACTCACCACAAAAACAATCTGAACTGCCCTTAAAACTCAGTCATTTGCTACAGTATAATCATTTGCTTAAATTATCATACTTTTTAGACTTTATAATTTTAAATTTATAACTTTGGGGGACAAGCTCGTATGTTCATCAAATTCACGCGCACTAATTTTGAATATTCTGTTATGCAATATTTAACTGCACATACAGAAGTAAACAATGACAGTGCATTATGAAACTAAATCTCAACCGTAACAAGTGTGATTCATAGTTATTCTCGTCTGCTTACTCAAAATACCGTAACTCATGACATCACTGAGGACATCGTATGTGTTTAGTTTTTATCAAACAATGGACATAGACATTATATTGTGAAACACTTTGAATGAGCCCTGGATGGAATGCCAGACCACTGACAGGCTAAATGTATTATCAACACTTTATGAATGAAAATCAATCCATTCATTTTAATGATCAGAGAGAAATCTTATACAGAATCTCACACATTTTCTATACCACTTGTCCTGTACAGGGTTGCAGGAGGCCTGGCGCCTATTCCAGGTGCTCAGGGCACTAGGCCAGGTGCCAATCCATTGTAGGGCGCACAAGAACACACTCACTCATACTATGCCAATTAAACTACTCTGCATGTCCTTTAACTGTGGGAGAACTTCTAAATGTAAGACAGTTGTGACAGTGACAAGGGGAAACAACATGAGACAACATGAAGAAGAACCATAAGAGGAACAAGTCAAAAGGAACCCATTTGAGTGACACCAGATATTGGAATTATACAACCAATAAGGCCCCAATGCCAGAGGCTTTAGGCCCAGGTGGCACAACGGGAACCTACACAATACTGGGCATAATGTGTGAATTATTACTTTTTATATTCAGTACTTTATACCATGAAGACTCATACTCAGCATTCGGTATGAGCGTGTTGTGAATATGAGTTCTAGAAGATCCAAGCAGTAGTAGTATATAGGTGAAAACTTTGACATTGGAACAGGTGACCATAAAGTGCTGTGTAATTATATATTTTATATGTAAATTAAAATATTTGGATTTAAAATATTATGTAAATGAGATTCAGTTATTAAATAAATTTGCTCTTTTCAGCTTTAAATGACTCTCACACTCTCACTGATACCCATGGAGCTGCTGTTAAACAGGCACCCAGCTTTAAGTTCCTCTGAGTCTATATCTCAAATGAACTCACCTGGCCCTGAACACCTCTATTATAGTAAAAAGGCACAACACTAAAGTCCTAAATTTCTATAACTCCTAAGGAGACAAAAAAAACAACAACAACACTTAAGCCCCAGAACTGGTCGACCTTTTTCAATTTACTATTGATAACATCTTGAATAACTACCCCAAAATAGACAGCAAATCCCTTCAGCTGGTAATGAAAATCCCCCAATTAATCATCAGCACACAGCTGCCCACCATCGCCGACATTTAGAAGAAATTTTTTTAAAAATGACAAAAGGCATATCAGACACACCTCTCCCATAAGAATGGACTATTCAACCCTCTCTTTTTAGGTAAGCACCATCAATGCAGTGGAACCCAAACAGATAGACTGATAAAGCTTTTCAGTCTGTTGGCTGTTCCAAATGAACAGTATTTTTATTGTATTCTATTCCTTTTGCATTTTCACACTGCACCTGCTGTGCAACAGTAAAAATGCTGTTTTTCCATTTTACTACAGTGCAGCTTAAAAAAATTGAACATTTTCGTTTGTAGTTTAAATTAAAAACTAAAACTCTCATATAGTCTAGATTCATTACATGTAAAGTGCAAAAAAGTCACGTGGTCTGATAAGTTCAGACTGACCCTATTCCAGAGTGATGGGATGTCAGGGTAAGAAGGAAAGCACCAGAAGCAATGCACACATTATACATAGTGCACATTGTACAAGGCTCTGGAGGCCGTGTTATGATCTAGATTTGCTTCTGTTTCAGCTTTTTCTACTACATGCATACACACACAGTATATACAGAACATTTCAAAAATTAGAATTTTGTGGAAAAGTTAATTTTCTTTGTAATTGAATTTAAAAAGTGAAAATCTCGCATATATCGAAATTCATTAAATGGGAAGTGAAATGAAAAACCCATACCCTGTAAACATGGCACCCCCTTGTGGCTGTACAGTATACCAACTCATTTGCACTTACGCACTTCTGGTTAGATACAAAGAGCATTTTGTTGGTTTGATACATGTACTTTGCACTTTGACAAAATAAAGTTTGGTTTAATCTACTCGAATAAAGTAACATTTTCCTAATGATAATTTGAGCATATGGAAAGTGCCTATAATAAATAGTTAAAGGAAATTCAGAATATTTTAACAATATAGGTAGGTGGGTCCAACTGTGTCATTGCATAGTACAGTACAGGTACTCAACAACGAAATGCAGTTTAGCATCTAAAAGTGCAAATAGTAGTGTATATACTTTTTAATATATTGCACTTTCCCCTTTTACAAAGTGAAAAGATAAACAACACACCACTATATGACACAAACTGTTTATTAAATAATAATAATAATGAAAAAATCTCCCAGAAAGGTCAAAATATTGGCCTACATCAGGTGTCGGCAACTTTAAACACTCAAAGAACCATTTGGAGCTGTTTCCTACAGAAAAGAAAACACTGGGAGCCACAAAACCCTTTTGACTTCTAAAATGAAGATAACTCTATGAACTGCTACAGAGAAAACGAAATCTTATTTCTGCATGCAACAAAAAAACATTTTGAACTCCGAAAAAAAGACGCTGATTTGAAAGCTACTTTCAAATAAAATACTTAGTGTCACACAGCTGAACTTAAAAAACAAAACAACAACAAAAAAAACACCTGCAGCAAACCGAAAATACCGTCTACGTCTGTGTGCCGTCATCCTTATATCGCGTGCAGTGGAGCGTGCAGTAAACTGTCACCCTAAATAAAAACCGGGGGGGTTTATAACACGTCGCTGGTTGTGACGCATATTTTGAGCGACAAAAAATTAAACGCGTTTTATTTTACTGTTACAAGATTGTCATAATCTTCAAACTTAGAATTGCACTAAAAAAAACTAACAAACTAAAATAAATTTTAATTAAAAACTCGTTATTTATTTCCAAAACCGCAGTAGAGGGATGAAAGAGCCACTTTCATTTTTAAAATAATCAAGAATGACTGTGATCAAAAAA
>JAOVVA010000027.1:11865813-11882304 GCA_028565275.1 Leiocassis micropogon | reverse complement strand
ACACAGCGAATACATAATTATTTTTGCATCGTCCTACCCACATAAACCACTGTAAATACACTCCCATGGTTAAACAATATATATATACAGAAATCAAGAACATGGAATGTTAAATTATTAGACGAAAGTAACAATACTGATTTCTAAGACCTATGTAATAATCCCAAGATAGCATTTTCTGATAGTGTACAAAAATATAAGCATTTGAATTAAGGCAGGACTTACTCATGTTCTGAAAGACTGGCATATCAGCAGGTTCCCTATTCACGACCTGAAAAGAAAAGAAAGAACTGTGCATCACTGGCGATCTGAAATTTGTATGATATTGAAAAATGTATTATACAAAATGACCAATGATACACAATTATATCCAATGAAAAGGATACTAAAGGATCTCAACACTATGAAAATGCCAGTCAGTACTGTTATAACTCTGATAAAGAGGTGGAAAGGAAGAGGTTCTCTTGATACTAAGGCACAGTCAGGTACTGTAAGAAAAGAAACATTTCACCCACTACTAGCAGAACAATTGTTGTGGATGCAAAGAAACTCTCAAAGTTGTTTGTGGGTTTAATACAAGCTGTTGTTTCAAGAAGCATAATAAGGAGGTACTTGAACGCAAACGGTTGAGTTGCCAGGAGAAAGCCGTTACTAAGCCCATGCAGCAAAATGCACCTAGACAAGCCTCACAAAGCTTCTGGAGCAGAGTCATTTGGAGTGATGAGACTAAAATTTAACTTTATAGACACAACCATAAAGGTTATGTTTATGGTGAAAAGTACACCATCCCCTCTGTAAAGCATGATGGTGGATCTCTTATGTTTTGGTGCTGTGTGAGCTCCAGTGGTGGTTCTGGAGAGGCCATCACAATCTCCTGACCTCAAGATCATTAAGCCAATTTGAGATGATGTCAAAAGGTGCAGCTCATGCAAGACAACCCAAAAAGTTTTCAGGAACTGGGCTCATTTTGCAAAGAAGCATGACCAGCTCTACCACTTGAGAGAATTAAGGACCTTATGCACAATTATTACAAAATACTGCATGCCATCACTAAAGGTAGGCAAACTTTTGAACAGGGATTATTTCCTCATTTTCTTTAGTCAGTTTTTGTTTGATGATTGTGCCATTCTGTTCTGCCTTTCATATGAACTTGAGTCCTATAAGAAATAAAATACGTTTTTTTTTCCTTTTCACTCATGTTTTCTTAATAAAAAAAAAAAAGATGAGATAAGAAAAGGGTAAACATCTTGCATTCACAATTCTCCCAAGGTACAGTATGCAAACTTATGACCACAACTGCATATACCTCAGTACTAAACAGTACAATGCCAGAGTGGTGAAATTTATTCTGACAATAGCTATTCTACCCTATTAATAGGAATCTAACACTTTAACTACAACACCAACAGTGGTGCGGTTGTCCTAGTGGTTTGTGAAATAGCCCAGAATAAGTTTGTATGATGTGCGCCAGCAAGAAAAGTAAATTTTGCAAGCTCTTAATGAAGAAATTAGGCCATGTGCTGTATCTTGATCAGCAAAAAGCCAGTAACAAATCCAGCATGGCTATACCAAAACTCAAAGTGTTTTCCTCATGTCTGAAATTGACCTGAAAAGGAGTACATTCTAGACATTTGCATACATCACTCATTAAGGTGAGCAGCATGATCTCCACTAAGAGCTGAAGATTAGCAGGTTAGCAAAGTTAAAGCCTACACACTGATAAGGGAAGTCCCCATCAGTGATTATTGAAATGTTCTTTTAAGGGTTAAGCTGTTTTTTTTGCATCATGGATAAGTTACTAGAGTTACTAGAAGTCTAGTAACTAGAAGTTAACTAGAAGTTACTAGAAATGCACCGACTGTATTTAAAAAAAAAATATCTAACATGCTTATTGGATATTGATGGATGATGATGATGATGGATCTTTTGTCCGAGTCCAATTTTCTTTCTTTCTAAAAAACATTTGACAGCATACACTACTACTTAAACTGTATGTTTATACTAAAGGATGGATTATTAAAACTATAGAAGGTTATAGGACTTTCATTTATTCATTCAAACAAATAAAATTTTTAAAAAAAAGTGTTCGAGAGTAAAATTTAATTTTATTTATAAATCAAATCCAATTTAAAATTAGTTGACAGCTATGAAGCTGGGAGTTGTTATGGGATGGGAGGAAAGAGCTATTCGTATACCTTTAGTCACTGGCTGATTGATGGCTGCATTTTTTTCTAATCCCTACACAAACACGTGCATATTATGCATATTATAGCAGATTATAAGATATACTGTAAATTAAGTGTGCATGTTTATACTTTACTCTCAGTTTCCCACCTTGATTTGACCTCTACCCTCGGTCTGCTCCACTTCAGCAGCAGCCGCTCTCATTTCCTTTTTGATCGCTGGGTTCTTTGCTACTTGCTCCTCTTCATGAGGAATTTTTTCAGCGTGAGCATGTTTCTGTTAATCAAATAAGATCGAAAACTCTTAAAGCACTTATGGACATGTTTTTTCACAGACTATCTTTAATAAGGGTGAAGTAAATCTGATTTGAGAACTAAAAGGTCTTACCAAATATTTGAAACAATGCCTCCATCCAGTAATATGAGCAGCCATCTCGTTCTGCAGCCACTGTACCTTGCATAGTCGACACTGGTAATGGGGGGGTACGGACTTGCTAGGGCTGCGATACTCCCATATATATTGTAGGCCTACACACACACACACACCCTTAGTACAGTGCATTTCCACAATGTGGTTAGCTTTTAAATTGAGAATTTATTACATACCAATAACTGGATCTGTGACAGCTTTCAGCCGTTTGGTGAGAGAAGGAATGGTCTGAAAGGTTCCTTGCTTATTGTACACTAAAGGAAGTTACAAAAAAAATTGAAAAAATGAAATTATACCACATGGAGAATGATACTACATGATCAAGAAATTGACTTTTTATTTCATTCACTCAATGTCAATTTTAAATCCACTTTATATTTAAATACACTACTCTTCCCACATAGACATCAAGAGTGGGAAAGAAATTGTGGCAAAGCAAGTGAACCACTTTTGAAACTTCACTGCTGAACAACATATAAAAAGTTAGTCCTAATTAAAACTATTGCTCAAAAACAACCAAATAGGGATGTCCCAATCCAATATCAGGCATCACAATTGGTGCTGATATTTGGCTGATTCTGTAGATTGGTACTGGATCAGATTTAACATTTTTAGATTTGCATTTTTTCAGTGAACACAGTTCACACATTGTCTTAGACATCATGTCTGATGTTTTGCAGAACTTTGTAACCCATGGAGAACTGGCTTGTTAGCGTTACTCCATAAATTCAAGATGATTAGGCTTTCTGGATAAGCAAAACACTCATTCTGATGCCAGGGAACTTAAAGGCACAGATTGCGATGATCACAAGAAATGTCCAATGCAAATGGGGCCTGATGCCTTCCACTGGTCAAAATGTCCACCGAAGAAGCACTGGTATGGGGTCAATCACGTTGCAGCTACGATATTTGTGTTCTTTGTGGTCCTCCAGAAATTCAGGATGTGACCAGAACAAGGAACGTTCTAGATTTAACCAGTAGGCCTATCCATGTCCGCAAAACAGCAATGTCCAGTAAAGGGCATTATAAAAGTATAGAAGCTGAAACAGTTCATGTTTGAACTGACTTTGGAACACAACTCTCTGGAACACTGCCCACCAGGGTTGTCCAACATACACAGCCCTTGTAGTGGACAAAGCATGAGTCCAACAAATGACCAGGAGTCACAGTGAACTATCAGAACACTTGGGTTATGTACACCAAGGCAACCATTACTTAATGTACTCTAAAGTATACACCCTCCTGGAGTTATTTGGAGCTTGAAGTGTTCATTATCTCATGTTACATAACTCAGACACCCCAAAACAGATATTCAGTTAGTGGTACAGGACATTTGTTTCTAATTTTGTTCAGACAAGTTCATACAGGGTGTCTGGACATTTCAAGTTAAACATTTAATAAATTGTGTCATTACAAAAATTTGCATCAAAGCTTAATTAAGCATTTTAGTGTTATAACTCAGAATGTATTTGGTTTGAATGTTTTGAGTCTATAGAGCCAAATACTTTAATAACGCAAAGAAAAAAAAGGCTGAAATCTGTTGGTATTCACCCTGCAGGTCAATGCTCGATACAACCACCTTCGGCTTCAGTTCCAGCTGCAAGTCTGGCAAGGTCATTCTTGGTCATTCCACCATCTTGACGCTCTTGTTATTAAACCACTTCTTGGGAACTTTGGCAATATGTTTAGGAACAAAATCCAGTTAGACGCTGAACTTCTACCCTAGTATGTAGACTGCACCATTTCTCTTTAATAAACTCTATTGACAAGCTGGAACTTTGCATCATTTCGATGAGCACCACTTGCATGAGACTAATTTGCTTGTCTTCGAAATCTCTTCAACTGTGACATGTTTGCTAGTCCCTCCTGATGAGAAGTATCCACACAACATGATGCTACCAGTACCATGCTTCACTTCAGGGTCAAACTTGGCACTTGGTTTAAAGAAGAAAATGTTTTGGTCTCATCAGGCCAGAGAATGCTGTCTCGTAATTCTCTTTTGGCAATTTTTTTTGCCCAAGTTTCTATAAAGTCCGGCTTTGTAATGTACCCAGGCTTAGTTGTCCGGTAAACAGCTTCACATGTCCTTGCATGGGATATTTTCAGCTCCTTAACTGTTAGCTTTTGTCCATTTGTTGATTTAATAAGTGATGGATCCCAGTAATGGCCATTTGGTAGGAGAGCTGTGTTTGTGTTCTTTTCATAAAAAATAAAAACTTTTAATGGTACTACACAGGATTTTTACAGTGTCGGATTATATTTTTTACCTATATAAAAATGACAATATTTTAAAATGCTTGTTGGTAAACAAGTTGAAATTTTTGCCTGTGACTACCTACGTGTATAAATTTCATGGACCTATGGACACCCTGCAATAATAATGTTAGAAAAATAAAAGACAACACTAATCGCTTTGTTAAAATAATTTTTTAATCCAAACACAGCCATAAGGGCTGATTCTGTTTGTTAAATTAAAGCTCTGGGGACCTCAGACATAGCACGTGGCGATGACATCACCAAGGCCAGAAAGTGCTGAAGGTCAAAAAACAGAGAGCTGAGCGTTGAGGGCAAGACTTACCTATATCACCGTAGACCTGCTGCTTTTTCTGTCATAGATGACAAGTAAACCGTCAAAAAGAGGGAGAGAAATAGAGAGTAATTAGAGAAACAGAACAGCATGTGAGGTTGGGAACAATACCCAAACTCTACTGTGGACCATCCTCCACTTTGACAGGCTCCATTAGCAGAGGAGGCTGTTCTTAAGTATGAAGGTTATGGAGTCACAAATGTACTCTCCCCAGTTAGTCATAGACTTGTCCAGGAAGAACAGCAATCGGTCTCTTCCCTCTAAAGCATGGCAATTATTTAGGCAAACATGAAAATAACAGTCCATGACTAATAACTCAAAAAAAAAAAAAAAAAAGCTGCAGAACGCTGCACAGTGTTTATGCTTGATATTGCATATGCACCAGTGCCCCAGTAATAAAAATAATAATAATAATAAAAATAAGAAGAGACTAGGGGATTAATAGGGATTATGACCCCTAAGAAGTATCCATCTTAAATTCCTCATGTGATCATGCAATGAAGATCCTGGTTGCCATTCTGTTAATGAGAGCTTTATGTTGTGCAATCCATACACAGCACTCAAAAAGTCTAGTCATTTAATTATTTTCATTATTATTACTGATACAGATGAAGCATAATAACGCTCCGAAAGAAAGCAAACAATTTTAAAGAGAAACCTCGGACTTGCATACAAGATCACTTGCACACTGGAGGATTTATAAAATCTAGTCAGACATTTAGGAAATGGAAAAATGATCCATTAAAAAAAACTAATTGTTTATGAGTCCAAGTGCTTAGCATGTCTGAAACTGCAGCTATAATTGCTGCAAATTTATGTTATTTAAGCTGCTAGCAACTGGTCAGCTATACCCTTTTTCATGTCTATTTGTTTCCAGTTTTCACAAAGTCTTCAGACTTTAATGTAAGTGAAGGACAAATTGCTAATAAAGTTGGAAGTACACGACTTGCATAATAAAAATACTTCCAACTGAACTTGTTTTACACTTTTTTTTTTTTTTTTAAATACAATGTCAAAATGCCAATAAAACAACTTTGACCACGTCACAATAATTATATTCTGTATTGGTGGGCTCGGTTTTAAGCCAGTGCCTGTATATATGGGTAGAAATGGTGTGTTTTTGTTTTAGCTGAAGAGACCTTGGAGCCAGAGCATGGGCAGCAAATACAGTTAAACAGGCAGTGGATCACAATCACATATTAGTACTTGAAACTTGTTTGCACAACCAGAATTCATTACCTGAAGTAACAGTGCATCGCCTCACCCATGTCTTCATGTTGTTAATTATTAAGTAAAACGTTGCAAAAAAATGTAAAAGTGATTTATAAACAAATAAATAAAAGGAACAAAGTGAAAATACACCGATCAGCCACAACATTATTACGAAAAACATTGTGCCCAGTATCGTGTAGGTTCCTCATGTGCCACCTGGGCATGATTCTGGGGGTGTGCTGTGGTGTCTGGCACCAGGGCATAGGCAGTACATCCTTTGCGTGCTGTGGATTGCGGGATGGAGCCTCCATAAATCGGCCATGTTTGTCCAGCACATCCCATGGGAGGCTGGGTCAGCAGCCTCGGGCTCTTTGCCTGCAGGGCCGCATGTGCAGCAGACTGCAGTGCACCGAGTGTCCAGCAATTTGTGCCACATTAGCTTTTCTGTGGGATCAGACCAGACAGGCTAGCTTTCGGTCCCATAGGCATAAATAAGCCTTAGGTGCCCAGTAAACTGTCAACAGCTTACTGTTATATAGTTGATAATCAATGTTAATTTGTTAATTCTATGTGGGATTAATATGGTGGCTGATCTGTGTATACTGCACCCTTTGGGGATGACTGCACCTTTTGAAATGCAGCTTATGCACCATTATGGGGTGGCATAAAACACCTGAAAGAAAGTGCTCTTAAGGTGAGAGTGAAAATATACCACTCCTCACACACACCCCTGAGAGGACTGTCAGTCCGCTTCATAAGCTTAGCCAGGGGTTAAACTCATGATCTCCAGAAGCACACATGTTGATCTGACTTGAACAACAGAGGCTACTGTATATCACCAGCCGATCGCCAGCCATGGGCGATCACGCCAAAACTGGCCAATTTCAGTTACTGGCCGATTGTTTGTGTGTCTTTCATATAGAACTGTCCAGAGCTTCAGATCTGTGCTCGATGTCAATCACCTTATAATCCACACCCTAATTCATTACCACATAACCCCAATAAAAGGAGTTTCTCTGTAGAGAAATTAAGTGACATTAAGTTCAGGTAAAATGATGACAAATTTCCAACAATAATTCAATTGTTGACAAATAAGCAACCCAAAAAACAAACCCAAAATAAGCCCAATATAACTATACTATGTTACAGGCCCACAGTGCTAACATTGACATGTTAACAATGTATGAAACTATACAGTTTTCTTAAGATTTCTGTCTTTAGTGCGTTGGCTGGCATTAATCAATACAAATAACTGTCTGCTTTCTCCTAATGCCACACACACACGGTACTGGTCAAAAGTTTGGACACCTCTTCGAATTCCATAGTCTTTCCTGATTTTACTTTTTCTCTACATTGTCAAACAATTCCGAATGCGTCCAAAATATGCAGTTATGTCCTTTGAACAGTTGATATTGAGATGTGTCTGCTACGTACTCATGTTCTGTAAATCCCTCATAAAAGCTCTAATTTGAGGCGAGATTTTTGATGGTAACTCAACTTATTTATTGCTTATTTACCTAATACCATATGTATTATTTCAAAGTTTTAAAGTATTATTTCCATTATTGTCCAAGAATGTAGAATATAAATCCAAACTTGTGTCCAAACTTTTGACTGGTATTGTACACCAATCAGCCATAACATTATGACCGCCTGTCTAATATTGAGTAGGTCTACTTCTGCAACCAAAACAGTGCTGCATTTTGTTTTCCGACACCTTTCTACTGGAACCAGCATTAATCTTTTCAGCAATTTGAGAACATTAACAGCTACAGCTACAATCTCTCATTACAGTGGAGCCTGGAAGTTGGTTGGATATGTTAGGCAGCAAGCTAACATTTTGCCCCTGAAATTGATTTGCTGAAAGCAAAAAATTAAAATAAAAAAAATGGCCAAGTGCAAGGATCAAATTGTGATGGCTAGATGACTGGATCTGAGCAACTCCAAAACTGCAGCCCTTGTGGGAGGTTCACAATCCTCAGTGGTCATGGCCTGCCAAAATTGGTCCAAAAATGGAAAACCGGCGACAAGGGTGATGGGCGGCCAAAGCTCACTTATGCATGTGGGAAGTGAAGGCTGGCCAGTCAGTGTAGTCCGGTCCAATAGAAGAGATACTGTAGCTCAAAGTGCTGAAAAGATTAATGCTTGTTCTCATTAAAAGGTGTCATGACATTTTGCATTAGGGTTTTGGTTGTAGAACAGGAGACCAATTCAATATTAGGCAGGTGGTCATAATGTTGTAGTTGATGTTTATGTTAGGTGTATGTTTGCATTTGAGGTGGCAGTTCCTCTACAAT
The DNA here is from genome assembly GCA_028565275.1 of Leiocassis micropogon. Taxonomy (NCBI): domain Eukaryota; kingdom Metazoa; phylum Chordata; class Actinopteri; order Siluriformes; family Bagridae; genus Leiocassis; species Leiocassis micropogon. The sequence continues at coordinate 11,873,595 of JAOVVA010000027.1, read as the reverse complement.
CCTACAGGTGGTGCTGTAAATGATTCACTCATTAGCAGGCAGCACAGCATCCTGAGTGGATTAACATTGTAACAAAACCAATAATAATATCGAATCTGATCAGGATGTTAACAAAATCATAATACTTAAAGAATCACGATACAGGTCGAATTAGCCGCTAGATAACGTGATAATATGATGGAGTTCTGGATTTTCAGTATGAGAATACAGTGATTTTAATGAGGAAGCAGATTTAACACAAAGCCACCACTACTTCACTAACAAACACCAGCAGCATGCTAACATCCGACCCGCATACACTGAACAGTCCTCCCTGCTACACTATACCGCAGCACTCAACTCACCTTTCCCGCGTTCTTTTTCTTCTGCTGAAAACCGGAAGCCTGCATTCTGTCCGAAATCTCAAAATAAACAAACACGGGGAAAAGGTTATAGTAACAGGAAGGACCCGAGTGTGCTAGCATGAACCATACAAACTGCGCGTACCGAGCACACCACAGAGACCACGAACAGGTTTTTATATAGCTAGATATAAGAAGAAGAAAAAAAATGCTCACAGAAAAGCGACCACAAATATAAATGTGTAATGAAACAATAATGACCTCTGAATGAACAACTGAACAGTAACTAGCATTAGCTGTGATATTAGCAAAGATGCAGTACCATTACAACAAAAACAACATGTATTTTACCTTTCTTACTAAACATACCGTTCAGCTCAGTTTTAAGAAATAGATATATTTCTATAGAATATACAATATAATAAACAAAATTATTAACATTTCCGTGCTGTAATTACCTCAACTGAGGAACGAAAGTAAAATGTTCACAAGCAAACGCTCCTGTTTCTGTACTGCGCATGCGTCTCGGAGGAAACCAGAAGGCGTTACCGTTGTTTGGACTGCACGACCGGAAAGCTCGAGCTCGAGCGCGTGCTCTCTTTCTCTCGCTCCTTGACCACGGGGTTCAAAATAAAAGTAGTCATGGTCGCGCTGCTATTCAGACCTCGTAGCACTTGAAAAAATGTTAACTCATGGCAAATCATTTACATTTTGCTAGATTATTTGCTGATTAATGGCTGTATTTAGCCATCCATGAATCAAAACAGGGTGACACAGTGGTGTAGGGGTTATGGCACTGGGGCCTCACACCTCCAGCATCCGGATTCGATTCCCACCTTTGGTCTGTGTGCATGGAGTGTGCATGTTCTCCTCATGCTTGGTGGGTTTCCTCTGGGAACTTCGGTTTTCCTCCCACAGTCCAAAGACAATCAGATTAGGCTAATTGGCAGTCCCAAATTGCCTGTAGGATGAATGTGTGTGCGACCCTTTATGGGATAAGTGGTATTGAAGAAGAATTAATAAATTAATCAAAATGGGAATTTCAGAGTTTTTGTGCCTTCTATGAAAGGATCTATTTTGTCTAACAAATTGTTTAAGTATTTTGTGTCAAAGCATCATACTGCATCTGAAAACACATTCTTCCTATAGTGCATTCTCGTGCCATCTTTTGCTCATGTACTGTACATGACACACAATAACCCGGTTGTCCACATGATGTCAAGAAAACATTTATAAAACCTGACATCCTTGTTCAATTGGTATGGTAACAATGAGCTTTGGGCCCGCATGACCTTGCCGCCGGTTCTCTACTTGTTCTGCCTTGTCCTATCTACTACTTTTGTTAGGTACTAACTGGTGCATGCTGAGAGAACCCCACAAGACCTGTTGTTTTGTAGATGCTCTGATGCTTGTCTAGTCAACAAAAATTGTCCCTCATCAAAAAGTTGCTCAGATTCTCATGCTAGATGGGGTGCCAATCCATTGCAGGGCACAAACACACACATTGGGAACAATTTGAGAATGCCAATTAACCTAATATTTATGTATTTTGACTGTGGGGAAAATCAGCATACCTGGAGGAAACCCACCAAGCACAGGGAGAACATGCAAACTCCACATACACAGACCAAGTGGGACTTGAACCCTTGACCCTAGAGGTGTGAGTGCTAACTACAACGCCACCTTGTCACCAAGTGAGATTCTTGTGTTTCTTTATTTTTAACTCTGTTTCACCCTCAAATATTATAACAAGCTAACTACTAAGATCAGTCTACACGAAAATGTAAATTTTTAAAAACAGTTTATTCAATTTCAATGCATTAATTTTGGGGAATTATACAAAAGTTGTACAAATAGTTTTAACCAATTTAAAAGAAAAAAGCATAATTGTTTAAACATTGAAGTGATTGAAGGACTTGTATTATGATATAGCTGCTAATTTGTCTCTAGATCTTAAATTAAATTAAAAGAAACATCTACATAAATGCCATTCTGAATGAACAGACACAATTAGTTAGCCTAAGGGTAACAGTGATATTAACAGTTTTTGTTGTTGTTGTTATTTTGATCAGGCAAGCAGAAGTCTTACCCATCCAATGACGGCTTTCAAAATTAAAGTCGTTTAAAATAGTTTTCTATATATTTTATTTGTTCAACCTGCATTATTTTATTTATTGATTGATTAATTTTACTGCATTTGTTTAAAAAAAATTTTTATTCTTAACAGCGAAGGAGTATAGAATACAAAGTAAGTTGTATATATAATGTTTCAGAAGAAAATTATCTTTTGATTTTTGACAAAGTACAATAAAATAATATTTAAAAAAAACATAAGAATTAAATATTGCAAAAAAACAAATGAATGTATTCACAGCTTTACTAAAATATATATATTTTACATTTTAAAACAATTTTAGATTTTGCGGGTTACTGTTTTAACCTGCCAGAATACGAATTCAATTAACCTCTAAATATTTTATGCGTTTATTTGTGCCTAAAAATATATTTTAAATAAATATTTTATTTATAAAAAAATTATATTATAAAATATAAGCACCAAATAATTAAACATACGCTGTAATTATCCTCAGGCAGATGTGTAGGCGCCTGCAGAAGTGAAGGACCCCGAACCCTAAGCAGCAGCAGCAGCTCGAGACTGATCACGTTGACTTTATATAATCGCGTTGTTTTAATCTGAATCAGACAGAAGATGTGAGTATGTGTGATGTGCTGTTATTAGTTAGTGGTTTTGTAAGTGAGAGAAGGGAATGCGCTGAGATTATTAGAGTTAAACACTGCCTGGACTTGACTGGTTACTGATTAATAGCAGCATCTCTGTAAATAAACCAGATTACACATTAAATCTTAAGGAGAGCCTCCACTCTGAGACATATTCAGTATGTTTATGTTAAAATGTATTTGATCTGCTTAGTGCTGTTGTTTTTGATGTTTGTTCTACATATATTTATTATTTTTCTTCTAAAGTCATTGTGCGCCTCTCTGACGTCACAGGAGACACTAAGCCGTGTTATATATTACACCACTCACTCCTGTGTACAGGGTCGCACGGGGCCTGGAGCCTATCCCACCCTGGACGGGGTGCCGATCCGTCACAGGGGACACACTACAGACAATATGGGAACGTCAGTTAGCTTAATCTGCATGTCTTTGGGGTGTGGGAGGAAACCAGAGAACCCAGAGGAAGCCCATCAAGCACGAGGAAAACATGCAAAATCCACACAGACACACAGACCTATAAACTTACGTATACGGGTCAGGGGTAGCTCAGTGGTTAAGGCATTGGACTATGGTTCGGAAGGTCCCAGGTTCAAACCCCAAGTAACTATCGTTACGGTCCGTTGATTAAGACCCTTAACCCTCAACTGCTCAGATGTATGATGAGATAAAAAAAATAAGTCGTTCTGGATAAGAGCATCTGCCAAATGCCTAAATGTAAATGATATTATCAAGATACTTCGGTGCCGATTTGATTCAAGTTGCAAATCAAGTTTCATGATTTTATGAATTTAAACCTTTAAAAAAGTTTAATACTTAATAATTAAATGTGGTCCGTTACTTATAACCTTACTTGAAGAACGAGTGCAGCCTTTAAAAAGTACACGCTAACTTCAAATACAAGAGTTTAACATTTAACTGAGCTGTTTATCTCTGTTTCAGCCATAATTATTATTTCTGAACAAACTTAAAAATGTGTAAATAGTTACGGTCCACTCTACGGACATTTTACAGCCTCAAATGCCTTCAGGTGGCTGCGGGCATGCAGGGCTTCTAACGCACACGATTTTTGACTAATTAGCATGTGCAGTGTTTTGAGACGTGTGTAAAGAGCGGGTTTGAGACTGACCTCGGTACAGAATAGGTGAGGCTAATCAGCTGATCACCACCGGTCACGCCAATCAAACTGAAAACCAGCCAATTCTGGTCACTGGCTGATTGACATCTCCATTATATCATCTTTATTATTAAATGTAAATAAATTTTTAAAAAAGACTCGATTTTGGAGTCGGCAATAAGTGAATCGCCACACAAAAGAATCATGATTCATAACTGAATATTCATAAGTCTCTAATACACATTCAAAGTGTTTGGGAAATCGACTCAAAAATCTTTTCTTTTTTTTTTTAACAGGAAAATATCAAAGAAGAAGAAAAGACAGGATGATTTCCATAAAGTCAAGCTCAAAGTCGGGAAGAAGAAGCCCAAGGCGGAAAATTCAACTAACGTCAACTTTAAATCGAGGAGCATTCATTTAACAGATCAACTGAAGAGAGACGTCAGTGGACCGACTACACACCGGCAGCTCGGCATTAAGGTTCGCTTACACCGTCTCATCTTGAGTTAGCTGTCCTGGGTATCGTATCTAGCTACACCTTATGGCCATGTTTATAACATGCCACTGTATTCACCAGTATTTCAGTATACAGTTACGTGTAATCATCCACAACCTATCATAGGGTGTTATTATGGGTTATATGTCATGGCTGAGCATAGAGAGTACTATAAGCGCTATAAGATATTTCTGAATGTAGATTTAGACATTGCTCTCCACACTAAGAAATAAAACACCTTGCCTTCCTAAGGAAACTTGTCTTTTACTCGTTTCTCCCTGTGCGTTTTTTTTCCCAGGACCTTCTGTCCCAGCTGCACCACTACAGCAGCAGCGTGAAGCAGAATGCTCTAGTTGGTCTTCGTGAACTGCTCTCGGCTCATCCGTCCCTTCTCGAGCAGCATGCGTCAGTCGTGCTCACCGACGTCGCTGCGCTCTTCACAGATAAAGACGGAGACGTGCGGACGGCCAGTTCACGTCTCCTCCGCTTGGTGGCGCAGTGTATGCCGGCCGAGCGCGTGGCTCCGTTCTTCCCTCTGCTCGGCGCTCACCTCTCCTGCGCCATGACCCACGTCACAACCGGCATCCAGGAGGACGCGCTCCGGGTGCTGGACGTGCTGCTCGAGCACTATCCCGCTCTGCTAGCACAGAGACACGCCGTGCTGCTCTCAAACTTCGTCGAGCTCATCTCACAGAGGCGGATGAGCAGTACCGTGGACAGGGCCAGAGTCGGCGGAGATCGGGCGGAGAAAGGGAGCTACGCGCTTTCTATAAGCACTAGCCGATCCATTACAGCGCAGCAGTGGAGACTCACTGTCCTGCTCAGGTAGTGAAATCAGTGCAGATGTTATAATGCATCCCAAAGCTGCATAAAAACATTAGCAATGACGTTGAAATCCATTATTTCTAAAATATAACAAAGCGTTTCTTTTTTCCGTGTTTAGATTGGGCCGGTTTCTTCAGGCAGTAGTTGAGGAGAGACCTGCAGAAGATGGTGTAGTGTGTGGAAGTGGCTTCGGGATGTGGAGCGGAGGGAAAGGGATGGTCACGCCCATAGAAATCAACTGGGAGGAGCAGAACTTCAGTAAAGAGAGCATTCAGGTGTTCGAGAATTCCGGAGCAAAGCCCACACCTCGCTCAACCTATCGTCTAAGGTATGATGTAGTATAATAGTATCTAGGTGAAACAAGGTCATTCACACTACTACAGTAGATGTGGAATCGAACGACACCCGTGTGTAATGTTACTGTATATAACATGCAACTAGAGAAATTTGCAAAACAGAATTAGACATTTAAGAAATTTATACCGTAATAACTCCAGCCATCCTCCGTATCCTGCTCCTGGAAATGTCTCGCTATCACTTTTCTAAGGAATCAGACTTGACTGATTTACCAAAATACTGGACTTGATGGCCATCTTTTACATGCACACTGGGAAATTTGCGTCAATACTTTTGTCCAGGTCATCTAAGCGCCATGGGGCACAAAATGCAATGATTTTGAGTTATGAGGACTCGTTTGGGACTCGTGCGGAACCCCTTTAGCTCCTGTGAATCCTAGCTTTCTCATTTTGGCTCTATTTGGAAAATGAACCGCGTTACATCAAAGAGTTTGAAAATCATTAATGCATCCTTAATAAGGGAATGGTATTGATGGAGATTGAAGTGCATTTTATTCTGCAGAGTCATTCAGTCATCATTGCTCTCTCTCTCACACGAATGCTCGTTCAATTTTACACACAAACATTCTATCAAGTCAGAGAGCCGGGTCCCCTGCCTTGTGCTAATTTTAAATGCAAAAGATTGGCCAAAGTGTTTGGGAGAGATTATAGTTTGTTTGGGATCTGACAAAAAGCGGGTTGGACATCCAAAACTGCCATCCTGACCCTAGTTCTTGAAGTACAAACAAACTTTAAAGTTTAAAGCCTCTTCTATCAAAGAATCCAAGTATAAAACCTCCAGCATCTATAGTTCCAAGACATAAGTATCAGATCTAGTTGACTGCCGTTGCATTCAAATTAATGCAAGATATCAGATTACTTTCTGTTCTGCCCCTTCACTCACACTGCCTGGAATCACAGCCCGTGGTAATGCTTAAATTTTGAAGCTAGGGAGGAACAGTTTTCACTGTTTTGCCCAGAAAAAGCAAAAATTATTGTGTCCCTACTCTACGATTGTTGTCCCCTGTCGCGTCCCTACTCTACGATTGTGTCCCCTGTCGCGTCCCTACTCTACGATTGTTGTCCCCTGTCGCGTCCCTACTCTACGATTGTTGTCCCCTGTCGCGTTCCTACTCTACGATTGTTGCCGCTGCCTCTACTTAAAAATGTTTCATGAATTATATCTATTTATTATTATTAGTTACAAGAGACACATTAATAAAGTCAAAATTGTCTAAACAAATGGAATAAAGAAAAATAATAGTCGTCTCCCTGTCCTCATTCAAAACGGTGTATCTGAAAGAAACATCAAGTGTTCGTGCTCGTTGCATGAACTGCAGTTGCGCCCTCTTATGGTGTGCAACTCCTATAGATGTGTGAGGTACAGAGGAATAATATGATGCATAACAAACATTTCCAGTCAAAAAAAGGAACTTGGTGAAATTTTAATCACTAAGTAACTGATTAATGGTAAATTATTGTTAACATTCCTAATATTCAGTCTCAGTGTCTGATGTGCTTCTGCGTTTTGACTCTAGGATGGATTTGGAACCTGGAGCTGGAGTGAGTGAGGACCTCTGTTCAGCAGAGACAGTGCAGGGTTTCGCAAGTACGTTGGTGCCCCTCCTCCTGGAGGTTTGGGTGGAGGCCATGGGTGGAGGACGATCTCAAACAGACAGTGGGCACCTGCTCTCAGAAGAAGCCATGGCCCTGATGTTCCAGATCCTTACCATACTGCAGCTACTGAGACGGCTTGCACCTCAGAAAGACCAACAGGACATGCTGGTGTGAACACGTACACACGCGCACACACACACACACACGCATCCACCACTATAGTAGAGTCATAGGTTATTGTAATACAAACCGGATTCCAAAAAAGTTGGGACACTATACAAATCGTGAATAAAAACTGAATGCAATGATGTGGAG
>JAOVVA010000027.1:11850084-11865123 GCA_028565275.1 Leiocassis micropogon | reverse complement strand
CCTCCACATCATTGCATTCAGTTTTTATTCACGATTTGTATAGTGTCCCAACTTTTTTGGAATCCGGTTTGTACTATGGATTACTAAGTCAGCTACTGGAACAGACAAGGGCACAGTAGGGATGTAGCTGAATATGAATAAATTAAACCAAATGCAGAGAAAATGTGATCTAGACAGTCATTTATGAAGCTCATGGGACACACACTTGTGGAACTGCACATCTTCATCCCTATGTAACAGAAACTGTGGATTGAAGAATGACACCAGATTATTTCTTTAGACAATTCAATGAAATGAATTGGAAAATATTTCAAGCTGGTACAAACTAATAAAATTTTTGCAAAAAATTTAATTAATATAACCCTAGTTCAGATTATGGGCGATGTAGCTGAGGTTGAGGAATTGTCAGAGCCAGAATTCACACACTTTCTGACAGTGTTGGTTGCTAAACAGTAGGCATGGGACTCGCCAGGGATCACCCGATACAATGTTATCACGATAGTAAACTGCCGATTTGATTTGTATTCTGATTCTGTTAATATCACGATTTTATAAATATCCAGGCTTGTTTTTTATTTTTCTAATAATTATTTTGTTACAATCCTAAACAAACACATCAAATAATTCGCTTCTGCCACACAGGACGCTGTGCTTCCTGTCAATGTGCGAATAGTTCACAGCGCCACCTGTAGGATCATTGAGGAACTCAAACATTTTGCCATCTCAAATACAAACATATAGATTAAAATTTTGATTAAAAAAAAAAAACATTTTGGGTCAGTCACACAAAATAATCGCGATACTTAACTAAATCTCTACTAAGAAAGAGGCATTTTTACACCCCTAGAATGATAACACACAAATGTGGTATTTTGTTGCTAGTTATGTCTCCATGAAAATTTTAACAAGCTTTATAATATCCTACTTAGAGCTGCGCGATTAATCATTATCAATTATTTTCGAATTTATGTTGATGTTGAAAAATGAAAATCGATTTAATCGATGACACAGGGCATGTCTCAAGCTCTTGAATGCACATTTTCTATATTTACAACTATTTATTTTAAAGTAATTTTAGGTCTACGTCTTGCACTTTACCAATCCCTCATATTTTGCTAGAATAATCAGAACTTGCAAAGTTTGCCCTTTATTAATCCCCAAAAGAAGTACGTTGTATGTTGTTTACAGTTTTTCCAAAATAACAAGAAACCTTCTTAGTGAAATAAAGTTTGCATTTGGCACTTTTAGTCCAAATAAGCAGTTTATGTTTGGTTATATTGTTTTTGCTTAAATTTTTGCTTTCGTTTTATTCATTTTTTATTTATTTTAAGAAAAATAATCGTTTTGAAATTGAAAATCGTATTTGGTCTCAAAAAATCGGAGATTCAATTTATAGGACATATCGCCCAGCTCTAACCCTACTAGTCAAAAGTTTGGATGCACCTTCTAATCCCATGGTCTTTCTGGACCTTTATTTCTTTCTACATTGTAAATCTATGACGGAATGAAGGAATACAAAATATGCAATAATCTAAAAAAAGATGTGTCTGCTACTTATGCTCTGTAAAACCTTCCTAAGGTGATTTTTTTTTTCTGTTGGTAACTCTAAATGAACTTCTCCTCTCCCGCAGAGGTAAGTTTTGGTCTTGCAGTCCTGAGAAGGTCTTCATGAGAACCAGTTTCATCATGGTGCTTGATGGGATTTGAAAATGCACTTGACAATACTTTCCTTTAAGAACTATTTCAGAGACCTTTCTGGCTTAGACTAATAACTGAATTCTAGAATGTAAGTAATAAATAACAAAGCAAAAACATAGTCAAAATGTTTGACTGATCCAGTATATAAATAGAGCAGATACCATGACGTCTGCCCAGGTGATAAAGACAATGCTGCTGCTGCGTATGAAGGTTGAGTACACCGTAAAAGCAATTTTATTACATGGAGAAAGAGGACGAGATAAATAGTATTTGATGGGTATTTTTAAGAGCGGTAGGATCAGAAAAAAGGATTTAAACTAAAAGGAAAATAAATTTGGATCAAGACCAGAAGGTGGCAGTAATGCGTCATAGTGGATGCCAACCGTGGGTAAACACACTGCTCGCACAAAGTGAAAATTCTGTTTACCACGTAAATAACTCTTAAAGGAAACGTCTCATTTAACCAGATATATCGGTGTCTTTTTGTTATATAGGATTCCTGGTTTCGCAGTTCATACCTGAGAGATTTCAAGCAGCACTTCATGAAGAATTTCCCCTACGGACAGCTAGAGGTGGCTAGACACAAGAAGAAAGCAGACGGGAAGAGGTGTGTTTGATGGAATTGTTTTTTATGTTACCGTCTAAGCTAGTAAAAACCTACGTCCAGTCTAACAGAAGGAAATCTGTCTTTTTATAGGAGCAGGCAGCAGGCTCTAGGTGGCGTTAACGCTGCGGGAAGCGTAGAGCCGCTCGCTCTGAATGTCACGCTGTGTCAGGTGATGGTGACGCTCAGCCTGAGGGGGCGGGACCACGTGGCGGGCCAGGACGCAGACTGGCTCGGGCCGATCCGAGCCTTCGTCACGGACACGCTGTCGGGTGGCGGGAAGCTGAGCTCGAAGCACCTCGCTGCTCTGTTGGAGGTGGTCTGGAGGATGATTGTTACCCAGCAAAGCCGCGGTGAGCCTTTCAGCCCGCCACGAAGTTAGCTTCGTAATGCGGATACTTCGGAATTCTAGCAGAAGATGTTGTTAACTGTAGTAAAACTTTGTCTTATTTAATATGGCTCATGTAATATCATGGCTGTTTGTGCCCCGGTCTTGGGTGTAAAGTGTGTGTGTGTGTGTTTTCAGGTGTGACAGAGGAGCTCCTACAAGCTGTGTATATTCAGTATCAGCAGAAGCACTTGGTCCTGTCTGTGCGTACCCTGTTGCTGCGTTTCTTTAGTCAACTCTACATACAAGAACACCAGAAGCAGCCTCATATCGCCAGGTACACTTATATATTCTTATATATAATAATAATAATATATTATTATAACTAGTACAGAATGAAGAATCACTACCTGACGAAGACATGGCGATAGTGAGCCCTGATTCCACCTCCCCTCCTGCAGTACAGAATTCCAACATTGAGATTTTTTAGCGATAAGCCGCCTCAGTGTTAGCATTTAAGCAGTTTGTGGAATTCCGCTATCAGTGTAGGTGTGCGGTATAACATACAGTAACAGCGCTGATGATTGTTTTCCCTTAAAATATTATGATGATAAAAAAAAAATTAAAGCTTCTTCTTTGGTCTGTTTCTTTTTATCTGATCATTCTTTTCCTTCTCTCGTTCTGGCTCAGGAGCAGGATTTTGACACGCTGGTTGGCATCTTTGCCTCTACAGTTGGCGCAGCTGGGTGGTCGTAACCCTCAACTGTCTGCGCAGATTCTGCAGACGGTGCAGTCTGCTGCAGCCTGGGGCAACAAAGACCTGCTGGACAGTCTGCAGACGCATGCAGGAAACCTTTATGGTGAGCGTATACACACGCACGCACACAAACACACACACACACTTTTTCCTGATTTCATTTAATTTAATATTTGGTAATTATCCTAAATATTTAATATTTTCATTTAAGCAAGACACATTTAATGGCCACTTAAATAGGTACATCTATAGTTCGGATCATTTATGCAGTTAGCCAGTTATGTCCTGTAGCAGCAGTATACAGTAGCACATAAAACCACGCAGATACAGAGCAAGAGTGCAAAAAATTATTCAGCTTTGTAACGCGAAAAATTTACTCTGTGTAAACATGATGAGCAGAAAAGCTTCTTAATATGCACACCATGTTAAAGCTGTATAGATTTGTCAGCCAAGGATCACTTATCCACTACAGTGGAAAAAAAAATCTAGTCAGATATATTAAAATATTTCAAAAATCAAAGCAAAAATGCATTTTACATAATCATGTTTTTAAGTGTACATTTTTTTCTCAAATATTTCAACACATCTCAATTTCATAAAACTCTAAACACGAAATAAAGAGTTAACTTGCAAAGTTAGTGCCACACACTCATGAGGTCTCCGTTCGTACACTTTCCACCACCAGGCTGAAAATAATTCCTCTATTTGATTTAGAAATGGGGAATGTTGTGGAAGGTACAGAGATTCAAAACGTGGGCTGTCGTAGACCAGGGTAGCCCAGTGGAAACTTGCATTATCCCAAATGATGACGTAAGTGGGCTGCTCTGGTTCTTCTTCCTTGGCGGTATGAGGATATTTTTGAGTTCATCAAGGAATGTGTCAACGGTTTGGTGAAGGCCCTTTTCTATTCCAACATGACAGTGAAACAGTACACAAAGCAAGAACTATAAAGACATGATTTGATGAGTTTGGTGGAAGAACTTGACTGGCCCGCACAGATCCCTGACCTCAACCCTATCGAATACCATTAGGATGAATTGGAACTGAGGTTGCGAGCCCGACCTTCTCGTCCAACATCCGTGCCTGACCTCATAAATGCTCTACAGGATAAATGGGCACGAATTCCCACAGGAACACTCCAAAATCTTTCTGGACAGCCTTCCAAGAAGAGTGGAAAAAGGGGACCAGCTCCGTATTGAAGTATAAGTATTTGGATTCAGTGTCATTGCAGGTTTGGCCAAATAGTTTATATTAATGAGGAACAGGACTGACATCAATTTTAAACACTTTCTGTAAAAGAGTCTATACAGAGTACTGAATGGATGCTGTATTCACACACACACATACTGGTCATGTCGCTTCTTCACTGCTCAAATGGAGGACGATTTGCCCATTTCATCCTCGGCTGATGTTTTTTCAAGGCTTGGTCCATTGTGGACTGGCAGACCTGGTCAGTGTTTGTGAATGGTTCCAGGCCTATTTTTGATTTCCCTCAGGGTGATGGAATTATTTTCCATAAACATGGTGTTGTCTTGCTTATCTGTGAATTTCCAGGCTTTTCCCACCTCTTGCTGGCCGTCTTCCTGCTCTGTGACAGACATGTACAGTACTGTATGTACACACTTTACAGGAGACGCATTATACTGGAAAGCTACATAAATGTCAGGCAGAACATTACACTATAGGTTATACTTGTATAACCTGTAGATATTCTTAGAAAGCATATAGTTTCTTTAATAATAATTAATAAGTAGAAGAATGCATTTTATTTATAAAGGTGGCTTCCTGGTCACCCAAGGTCGCCTCACATAATCTCTATTTAATGTAGAGAGTGCTGTAAAACTTTACAAGTGGTTACTTACCTATTCTTCTTTCTATAGACCCGGATAACTGGGATAGCTTGCTGACAATTTAGTTCACTAGCTTCGAGATTACACTGCCGCATGGATGAGCGGATATACTCGGGTATTCCTAATAAAGTGGAATAAAAAATTTTTTTAGTTCCTTTAAACTAAACCTGTGATTTAAACTTAAAAAAAACTTTGCACATTCTCTCTCTCTTACACACACACACGCGTACACACGCACATGCAAATAGTACACAACAAAAACTATATTGTGCGTGGAAAATAATCAAAGCCGCACGCGGCAATCTCAGTAGCTGTCTGAAATTGTGTGCGAGAGTGCAAGTGTGGTACGTGTGTGTGTGTGAGAGGGAGAGCGATAAGTCCTCTGTAGTTTCATGTTTCCAGAACACAGCGCTGCCATTGTGTGTGGTGGCTCGGTTGACATCAGCAGAGTGCGTCAGCAGCTAATAATGTCTGTCTATCTGTGATCACTTACAGGGGAAAACACATGCTCACCGCATTTTTTATTATTTTTTTTTTTTTATGTTCACGCATACACACTTTCACATATACCCATGTTTACTTACTGACAGTTACTACAGAGTACTGTATTGGGTAGGGGAGAGCGCTTTCTCTTTTCTTGTAACAGTGAATTGTGCATGGTGTGTGTTTGTGTGTGTGTAGATCCTCAGGAGGGCTGCATTGTCTTGTTGCCGGTGGAACAGCAACAGCGCTTGGTTCAGATCCTGTTCTACCTGCCAGCATTTCCTGCTGACGTTCTGGCCTGCCTCAGTCAAGTGTGTAACACAGGCAGGGTTTCTGCAAGTCTTGCTGCCACACTCATCCGCACAGTGCACTTCAGGTACCGCTCACGCACACACTCCAAACGCTTTTTAAACGCATAAACCCATTTGGTCAATTCATTCCTAACCTTAACAAGTCTGTGGCCCAATTTGAAAAGTCTAAGATTAATGAAGAACATCATGTTGGAAGTTCAATATAACAGATGACGTGTTTAAGTTATTATGAAGTTCAGTTTATTTCAATCCCTTGGCTTTTAAAAAAAAATTTCTGGTTACTTTATAAATGTAAATACCTAATCAGAAATATTTATGTTTATTGTAAACCTAATTACAAAATTGTCAGTTAAAACCTTTTTTATTTGTAATAAATGACATCTCGTAACCCACTTGTAGAACCCTTACTGCCCACTAGGGGGCCATGGCTCACACTGCTTTAGTCCAAACAGTGCTGCACAGATCCTAACCAGATTTTTATGAAAATGTTATACCGTCTTATGATGCACTATTTCTTTGAGAAAGTCCTTAACGCTGTCAATTACCCACAATGCTGTTGAATTATCTCGTGATTTCTGATGATCAGGTGGAATTTGGTTGCAGTGCTTTATTTTTACTCTGTCCAGCTCTCTCACTCCACCATCATACATTACTAGTTAACTGAGCGTGTTTATCACTTATGATTGAGATATTGGTAGGGAGTCGGTAATCATTCTATAATCGATCATCAGATGGTTTGAGTAGACCGATCGGTTTAACCGCACAGAACAAATGCTGTTTGCACTTCTTGTGTTTCCTGAAAATCAATCCCACCACCAGTCACTATCACTACACCCAGAGTACCTACAGTACATCAACCAGAATTACTCGCATAAGCATCTGCTACCTAATGTAATAATTTTACAAACTCCTCAGCTGACAAAGCAGAAGTACATTGTCATTGTAGGCCAACTAGAATTTACCATTGTATACACAAGTCTTTGTGACAGATTTTGCACTTCACACTCTGCATATAAATATTTTCCTTTGTTGGTGTTTTATTGTTTATCATTTTTTCTAAACCCAAAGTATGTCCACTGTTATCGCCATTATACCCAGGCATGTTGCTCAGACTTCATGCATGTTTCCCCTAAACAGCAGTTATCCTTTTTTTTTTTTTAAACATGGTCTTTCCGTCTTGGCAATTGTACAATTAATGGTCAGGCTGTGGTCAGAACAATGTAATAAAACAATGCAAAAAGTTCTCCATAGTTCATTGTTGGATATCATAAACACTCTGATGTACAGCCAGTCACAATGTGTCACTTCATCGTCCCGCATCCGACAGCCCATCATATCGTGCGACGTCCCCAGCACACGCAGGACCCTGAACAGGTCTGACCACTCGAGCACTTTTTCGTACCTACACCTGATCAGATTTCATTTTTGAAATCAGATTGCATTGGTGAATGTTTTCATCTTTTGAGTACTTCCACAATAGCGAAAGAATTTCTAACATGGATCACTATGGATCACCCGATACAATGTCATCACAATATCTCGGTGCTGAGTCGATTCTCATTGCAATTCTCTTAGTATTATGATTTTGTACGTATCCTCATTGAATATTACAATTTCCAAGAGTTAAACAAATTTAGCAAATAATTTACTTCTTTCTGATAGCAGTCTTTTTTTAGAGGGCATCACCTGTAATATTATAGAGGAACAGCAACATTTTACCAACTAAAATGCAAAGATACAGTACTGTACAAAAGTCTTGGGCATCTTGTGTAGGGTTCTTCTTCTTTTTTTTTTTGGAGTGTTAGGACAAACTTTGTTAAGAAAGCTCCTGGGTTTGCATGCATGAAAAAATAAGCAGGTGCATCAAAGTCCTGTGATGTTCAGTAGAACTAAGCAGCTTATTTCCTTATAAAACTGCACAAATTCTACCTGAGTCTATATTTTAAGCAAAGGCTCATCACACCAATTATTGACTGTTTCATTAATGACTGATATATATATATATATCCTTCCATAAATTTGAAATCAATGTCTAATTACAGAAAGCTTCACCATGTTAAAATTGTATTTTAATCATCATATTTGTTTATGTGAGACACCCTCCATATGCATCCCTGCGAATGAATTACTGCCTTAGAAACAATGATGTATGAGGATAAATAATATAAACCTCGGATTTGAGTTACAGTTAAAATAGCTGTCAGGACGGCTGTTACAGTAAATGACTCAACTCCCTCTGATCAGTCAGATCGAAGCATTGAACAGCCTTGTGTTACAGAGGGTTTTTTTTTTTTGTTTGTTTTTTTTTGGTCCCAAGAACATGATCCAATACATAGCCTCAGAACATGCCAAACATGGAAGTTCAGGTTTTTTAAGCTTAGCAGCGAGACCAGTCGAAGACTTTATGTTCGTAATATAATCAATCGAAGTGTGATTAAGGACAATTTAATTTCCCTCCTTCTGTCTGATTGGCCTGAGACCGTTTATCATTAGGTGTGAAAGGTCGGAATAAAGCCGCATGTCCAGATAATACTGCGGATATCCAGCATATTGGTACATTGTATTGACTGTTAAGATAGGATTCGTTATTAGAGACCATCACTGTATTTAGACGGAGGTTTTCATGTTCTTTGGGAAATGACTGGGATCTTGATTGGTTGGGTGTTTTTTTGGGGGCTTTTTTCCCCATGTTTAGTTGTAGAACATGAGAAATAAATGACTGACAGCATATTCTAAAGTCAGTTCCATGCCGTTAGCGTCTGTGTGTGAAAGAGGGAGAGGGAGAGAGAGAGAGAGAGAGGAAGAGATGCTGTGTCCCCACTGTGGTTTTTAGACACTAGCCTAAAGCCACTCTTTTATTTGTGTTTTTTCTTACAATTCTAATGGGAGCTCTGTCTAGGAGCAATCAGTGTGTGATATTATGTGTGTGTGTGTGTGTGTGTGTGTGTGTTATTCACTTCAGTTCCTCAGGGCTGTTTGCTCACTAGGATGAGGATAGAGCGTAGACAGGAATAAAGGCACTACAGGTAATAGCTCCTCCTCGCCATTTGTCCAACATTTGAAGTTGGACAGTAGGGGGCAGTATTGCACTGTTTATACAGTTTGCATTGTCTCTCGATATCTGCCAATTGCAGCATGCCTGGGGTCACTCAAACTCCTTAACTGCATCCTAAACCACAAGTCTGTTCAGGAACTAGAGCTATGAGAACCATTTTTCTAAACGATATTGCCGTGTTTGATGTTTTTATAATAATGACGGTAGAAAGCGCTGTCTAATAGGGTGTACAATTTGTTTAAGATCTGGTGACTGTAAAGACCATGGCATATGATTAACATCATTTTCGTCCTCATTAACATATTCACTGACTGGGTGGATGGGGGTGGGGTCCTGCTGGAAAAGATCACTCCCATCAGGATGAAAATGTTTCATCATGGAATAAAGGTGATCAGTCTGAAGGACTGAGCATGATGATTTACAGCGACGCTGTGCCCCAAGCGGACGTGTCTGCACAAACCATGGCAGAAAAATGACGGACCCATTGTTTTTCCCCCCCTTCAATTTGTCACTTGTGTGTTTATGTAGTGGCAGCAGGCTTAACGTCCTAATTTTAATGTTCAGGCTTAATGTCCACTTTATTTCTATGAAAAGACTAGGCAATAAGTCTAAATATCTATTAAAATGAACCTGTAACACTATAAAGCGCGACAAAAAATTCACAATCAACACTCTAGAAAGAATTTTTGTAGCTTATTCACACATTCATAAAAATTTCAATTTATGATCAAAAGGTATATTTTAGTTTTTTTTTTTAAATCCACTTTGATATTGGAAAAAATATGTTTCAATTTGTGTCAATAATTTCCTCTACTTGAAAAATGGCTCTAAAGAATGTTTACAAAAATCTGTCTTAAGACATTCAGAACATATTAGTTAAAATTGAGAGCAGCTTGTTTTTAGTCAATTATGAATCTAAAATATATAAACAATGTTAATTTATTTCTTGCCTTATGTCGTTTTATATTTGGTGCAATATTTTTTTTATTTAAGTAGTAATGCAAGCATGCTTTTAACTTAATTTTACCTGCTACTAATATATGATAGCAACTTAGTTTTCTTAATAATAAAGAACTTCATGCTTTATGTGTTAGTAGTAGATAGTTTCTGGCAAAAGAATTGAGTTTTTTTAAAATAATAAAATAGAATAAAAAAATAATAAAATAAAATCCTTTACTAATTGAAATAACTGCTGCAGATCACTGAATCTGTAGACTGAGCAACCTGCAGAAGTTGAGTTCTTTGTGCCAACTTTTATCACGCATTAGTGAAGAAAGTACTGATTTTATAAGACATTTTGAGTAAACATATTAAGATGTTTTACAGATGAAGTAAACATGCTGGTTACTATGAAAGGGTTTGAAATCTCTAACCATGAAACTGAGAAAACATAACGAGAAAAGTGAGTTGAATTTACTTAATTCCCTTAATTCTAAATATAATGTAATGCTGCTTTTACAAAAATCATTAGTCTTATCTTTATCAACAGATAAATTTTGTTCAGGGTTACAGTGAGCCTGGAGTGAGGCGGGATAACTGTGAAAGCAAAAAGACTTGACACAAATATATAAAACTTATATAATAAAAATTATTATATACATTTTAAAAAATTCAATCTGATTGAATGCAAATAACAAATGAATTACGTCAAAAAAAATCAGTCTTCCATATTTATGTTTTATAAATTGAGCTCAAAATTCCTTGTTTAGAAATGCACATTTATTAAATTCATACTTTAAAAATTTTTTTTTAAAAATCACATGTTCAAAAAAAGTTTTTCAATTAAAAAATTTTTATATTGGGTGACCCTAAGAAAAGAATATGCAGTCAGAATTTAATAAAACAATACCTATCCAGCTTAAAGTTTCTCATTCCAGGGTTGAGGATTGAGAAATCAACGGTCAGCTGGTGCTGTGAATTTTACAACACCACTGTTTTAATATTTAGGATTATTTGAATATTTGTAGCTGTTTTTAATTATTATTATTATTTTTTTAATGTTATTTTAGAATTCTCATATAGATCTTCATCTGATCAAGAACCAATAATATGAATGTGTAGGTTTTTACAGAAATGTGTTCCAGTGTTATGGATTCGGTAGCGTTCAAATAACATTATTACAAAATTAGAAAGAAAGTAAATAAATAAATAAATAAATAGAAATGTCCCCACTGTGTGACGAATAAAGGTATATCTTATTTTATTTTTAACAATCTGTTAGCTTTTACAAATGTTTCCATATTCATATTTATTAGATGCAGTAAATTAAGGTACAGTACATAGAATTGAATTTAAATTCCAGCAAATATTTTATTATTATTTTATACACTTTAAGTTGGTATTACAAACTTTATTACATTACAATTATTTCATATTTCAACATTAGTTCAGCTTCCAGAATGGTGTTTGAACCACAAATGTAAATAAGACCAAAACAATGTAGAAATATTCCTTCATTATTTTCAATCCGTATGTTTGTTCCCTAAGTTCTGAAAGTGTGGTGTATTCATTTATGTAAAGATTTAAATATTATACCTATACAACAGACAAACTAAAAATACACATCTGTACGTTACGGACATGATGCACCATGTTTATGTTCGGTTAAGATAATTACAGGTGCAGATAAATTATGAGCAAAGCTCCCGAGGGCCCGACTTGATGCAGAATGCATGTGAATGGATCAATATTCGGTCTGTTTATGTACTTTTGTGAACTGATGGAAAGTCATCACAAATTCAAAAACACACAACACACAAATGTGATAACCGCAGTCTTGCACTACACCTGGGTCTGAACGCAGACATCATGTTTCCTGCTGAGTACGTAAACATGTCAGCTGTTTCCAGTGGATGATCTGGCTGTCGAATGTGCTGGTGTGTATCATGGGGTCATGCAGCCGCCCCCTGGATTCGGTTACATCGAAATGAAATAGTGTAAAGGTGAACAAAGATTCAGTTAGCAAGCGTGCAATCAAAATTCAAGTCTGTGGAAGAGAAATTATTTTTATTAAAATTGTTCAGTTTATTTTTCCTAAAGTTTTTCGTATGCATCAAAATTAGATTTTTTTTAATTTATTTTTTTATGTATTTAAAACATAAACATCAGCGCCCGGTGATTGATGCTTTATGAGAGACTTCAGCACATCACATAAAGCCGTTCCACATGCAAATTGAAATGATTTTTTTTCCTTTTCTTTTTGACCCGCTCCCTTACACTGCCCGATCTAAAATAATCCGGATAGCAGAGACAGTGAGCATATTGTCCATGAATGCACACCACACATTCACACACGCACACGAGCAGCCTCACTCAGATTTCTTTTATAGAAAAGCATGACTCTGAAACGGTTCTCTAATTATCCCAGTGACCCAATAAAGTGGCAGTTTGCGTGTGTTTGCATCGTTTTAAAACCCATATTTCAGCATTTTCACACTCCTTAACAAGTTTTTAACAAGCCAGATTCTTTTTATAAGTTTCTATACCAAATATGTCAAGAACCTAAGGTAAATATACATTACTGTAACTAAGATGTGCGCTGTTTATTAGAAGAAACAGACATAATTTAAGATTTGCTTTACGATTTTTCTTTTTACCAAATATTGTAATTGCAAAATGTGTAGCAATGTAAAAACATAGAAAGCAAAAGGCAAAATTCATTTTATAAACGTAATTTAGTTATATAAATATAAGACAAATTATTTACAGTAATGTTCTGGCTAATTATCAGAGCAAACTTTCCACCAACAGTCCATATTATTAGTTGTTAATTTTTTTTCTTTTTTCTGTGCAGTTCACATGAGCTCACATTATAAAAATTCAATAGTATATAATAACCATGATAATGATGTGTTGTGATTTTCACTGTGATTAATAATAATAGTAATTATTATGAAGTCGTAGACCCCATTCTTGATTTTCTGTATTGAAACTTTAAAAACGAGCACAATTCATTTAAAAAGTCCTTCCCAAGTCAAAACACAGTAATTGATTCTCTTTAGTAATTGATATATATACAAAAAAAAAATAATAATAATGCATTCGGTGACTTGAGCACTAATTCCTGTCTCGATCCTGTCGGATCCACTTAAACAATGTTCTGGAGGGAAAAGCTGGCGAGGACGCTTATGTGCCCAGCAAAGGTAAATTAAGGATAGGGATCCCGCGCATCAGATTGTGTTCGACGCAGCCGTGTGTGAACGTTCGTATATTAACACTGGCCACTTTTTTAATGTGTTCTTAGAGGAAATGGGGGGATCTCAGGTGTCTGGTATTTTTAGACTGACATTTTCAGTGCGCACACAAGCACAGTGGGACACATTGTAATGGGAGAGCGGATCAGTGCCGGACCAGTGCGCAGTAATGTGCGTGTGTGCGTGTGCGTGTGTGTGTGTGGTCTTGTGCAGGTCTCCTTTAAGTGGCTGGTCCAGCAGTTCGCAGGATGTGCCAGTGCGGGATGTGGATTACCTCAGTTTCCTTTTCTCAACATTGACAGGTAGAGACACACACACACACACTCAAATATAAATTGATAAATGGTAATGAGCTTTTTAAATAATCTTATAGTGACAAAAATTTATTTCACTTGATCCAATCCATCATTCTGTTCTTACAGAAATCTTCCTTTTTTTTTCTTTTTTTTATTCCAACTATGTTTTTCCTAAATTTTTCCTTTCCCTAATAATGATAATATCAATAATAATAATTTTGTGTTCACATATAAGGCGGCACGGTGCCATAGTGGTTAGCACTGTGGCCTCGCAGCTGTGCGTGTTTGTGTGTGTGTGTGTGTATATATATATATATATATATGTATATATATATATATGTATGTATGTGTGTGTGTCAGAGTGTGAGTGTGTATATAGTTTGTGAGTGTATATAGTGCGAGTGTGTCTGCGTGAGCGCGTGTCTGTGTGCGCGTGTGTGGTGTACGCGTGTGTGTGTATGTACAGTATGTATGTGTGTGTATGTATCTCCTGCGATATATTGCCACCCTGTTGTTACATCATGCTTAAAGTAGATTTATGAGATTGTGGCCATGACATCATTCACCTGGTCAGCAAACAATACTCGGAAAACTTTCCCCACACCATTACACCAACACCACCAGGGTGAACTGGTCAGTCCATGCAGGTTAACTCCACAGATGCATGCTGTTGATGCTAAATTCTCACTTTGCCGCCTGCAGGTCATGACTGAAATAGCTGAATCTTAATTTCTGTCATAAACTGCGAACCTGTACACGATGTTGCCTCAACTTCCTTCTCTTGGCACTTAATGATGGAACCTGATGTGATCGGCTCATTCATTTGCTTTCTGAGATGCTTTCCTGCAAACCGTAGAGTAGTTTATTTTTTGGAGTTGCCATGACCTTCCTGCCACCTTGAACATGTCTGATCATTCTGCTCCGAGCTCAATTTCTCAATTTTATCTTTCGACCCCTCTCAAAGTGTTCCTTGTTCCTATTTAATTTTCACCAATGCCATTCTTCCTAAGAAGTTGCTCTTTCTATAATTATATCTGAATATTTTAATATTTGAAACCTTCTCCTACTCAGGTTTCTCGTCAGAGAGCTTGAGGACCCTACAGCAGGCAGATGATGAAGGCTTGCTCCCGTCGTCAGCCCTCTCGCCCCTCAGCGTGTTCTCCACACCACTCGACCAGTTCACGCACCACTGGGACGTAGTCGAGGTGAGATCTCTTTACTCTTACGCTTTCAGTCAAGGCTTTTCTCATCTTACCAGCTCGGCATTCCTAAATAGGCGTGGGTGTCTGTACAAGGCGCCTCCTTCTTTTAAGTCTTGTGAATCAACCCCTTATTTTAGGCGTTATCAAATCAACAGGACCTCCGTAGTTCCTATTTAACACACATGGTAAGCGATGTCGTTCCCCCCCCCTGGAGACGTATGTGTATATGGGGGTGGGGTGGGATTAGGTTTGGGGGTGGGGG
>JAOVVA010000027.1:11824735-11848596 GCA_028565275.1 Leiocassis micropogon | reverse complement strand
TTAGGTTGGGGGGTGGGGGGGGTTATCACGGTGCACCGGCTCCATATTTCAATAAGGGCTGGTTATCGGAGCGCCGCTGGCTAAAACGAAATGCTAATGCCAGCCAGCGGACACCATCAGCGGCTGACATTTTACACGGAAATTAAAACCTGACAAAAAGCATGCCCTCCAGCTAGCTTCTCTCTCTCTCCCTCTCTAACAGCTCTTTCTACATCTCTCACTCACTCATAGACACCAGCGTGCACACACACACACACACACACACACGGCTTGATAATTCCTCAGTACAATTTCGGATAAGCTTTCATTTTCGATGTCTGAGTCAATCAGCGACGGCTGTAACGGCTCGCGTCACCTCGGATACTGTAATGAGAGGTGATGCCAACAGGTGAGGCCGACTGAAAATAATAATGCTTAATGAGGGAAAAAGTCATCCAACATTCCCATGAACACACACGCACGTGCGCACACAGCCCATACACGTTCTTAAAGACCACTTTAAATGTCGGCATCAAAAAATAATATAAAGTCGTGAAATACTGTCTTTTAAAGCTCTTTGTAAAAAACCTTTTTTTGTAGATGTGAAAGTAAGAGACCAGACATAATACCTTACTATTTAGGACAAATTGTGTCATGATCAAGACGGACACGTCCTTCCAACACTGTAGATTCTGATTCTTTGCACTAGTCGTGCTCATGTTATGTCTGTCATTTTGCAAACGTTCTGACTAGAGCTGTGTGATTTAATTCATCTTTTGTTTTGAATTTTGAATTGAATTCAGGATCGATTCACACTTTTTAAATGATTAAGGTAATTTGTAGGGCTCGAGGTTAGCACCGTGGCCTTGCAACTCCAGGTTTGATTCCCGCCTCGGGTCTGTGTGCGTGGAGTTTGCAAAGGATCGCTTGGTACGAGGCAGGACATTTAAACTATCAGTAAAACATGTTACATGTTATTTTAGTTTTTACTAACGTAAATGTTGTAGTTGAGACAATTATCAATGCTAATAATTTAAATTGAAATGAACTTTACAACGCACAAAGATCAAATCCGATTGAATCAACGGTCTACCCACGATTCACAGCTCAGTTGTTTTTTATTTATTTATTTTTAATGGTTTATAGTAAACATTTGTTTCATAATTTGTAGTAAACATTTGGAAACTAGCTTTGCATCTAAATGTAAGTAAGAAGGGCTCAGCAATACGGTTAAATAATATCAACGTTATGATCAAATATATTGATCTATACACTTTTCCAAAATATCAATTCTATCGTTATTCTGTTAATATACCAGTTCCAAACTTTGAAGCATCTGGTTTAATGTTTTGTACTGAAGTGGTAAGTTTTAATTAATGTAATAAAATTTTCTATGTTAAATTATTTTTGTATTTTTTTTTTTCCCCTTAAATACCCATATATTTAAAATTGTCTACATTGATAAGTTCGTATTGGTGCTTTAATATATTTCTTCTCACATTATCTGTCCCGTAAATTGTATTTATAAATGAAAAAAAATGAGTAAAAGTTGTTGTAAAATGAAACAACCTTTATACGTAAAAACAAGAAAAAAAAGTCAATATATTAGCAAAAGTGCATATTATTATATTCTATCAGTTTAACATAACATTCTTTAGAATCGCCACAAAAACATAATGTTTTTGCACAATTTTCAGGACTTAAATGTGTTTATTAGATATTTCGATTTAAAAGTGTTTTTGTGTGGTGTGTGTGTGTGTCTGTGTGTGTGTGTGTGCGCCTGCATGTGTGTGTTCAGAACTGCTGGGTGTTCACTACTTTATTGCCAATCAGGTGTATCCAATCTAAATTGTGTGTAATGTGTGTTAACACGGTTAGTTTGATTAATGTCAGATAATAACCTGCTCTGAATGACATTCCCATCTGCCTTCATCTGTTTAATCCAATCCGCTCTAATTCGATTAGCACTATTTGATTCCAGCTTGTACGACGCGCGCACAGACAAAGACACACACACTTATTTATTGTTTGTGCTCATAAAATTTCAGTCGAAACAATGATGAGCCATCGCTAATGTGTCCAGTGTCAACATCCATTACCACTAACAGCTTTCAGTGGCTAGATAACCCTTTAAAACCTGTGTGTTAGGTGTGCCAGGGGTAGCCTTTTGTACTTAGGAGGCTTTTCTTATATCAAAGATTAAACAAGATTTGAAGAGATTTAAGATTTAACATGCAGTAAAATTATCAAGACAATCATCATCATCATCATCATCATCATGGTCTCCGATTTTAAATACTGTTTCTCTAAGGCCAATAGAAAAGTTCATATGAAATGGAAAAAAGTCACCATTTTAGTTTGGGGAAAAAAAAAATTCCCTCCCTCATCGTCACCCTATACAAATAGAAGGGGATGTTCAAGTCAAACTAGGACTTGTGATAAAATTTCTCTTGAATGTAGGTATACAACTGAAGACATTTACGGAGGACTTTAAGCACAGAATGGTGATGAGACACTTAGCCGCTGTAAAACATTGGAATGGTGCAATCATTTGAATGAAGGAAAATCGATTACTTGTCAGCAACTTGCGGAAGAGAGGACATGAACTAATAAAGATTTCACTGGTGCAAATGACTGATTTTATTTTCACCCTTTAATCTTTGTCCTCCTACTACTTTTTCCTCATGAAGCTTTGGTAATATTGAGGCAATAGGTGTATATTATAATATCCTGGCGACACAGTGGCACAGTTGCATAGGGTCCGGGTTCAATTCCTGCCTCGGGTCTGTGTGCACGGCCAGTCCACAGTTCTTCCACACCAAGCTCACTCATCCATGTCTTTATGGACTTTAAGTGCTTTGTGCACTGGTGCACAGTCATGTTGGAACTGGTGTGGGGTTGTTTTTCTTAGTCAATGGGCTCGGCCCCTTAGTTTCATTAAAAGGAACTCTTAATGCTTCAGCATACCAAGACATTTTGGACAATTTCATGCTTTGTGGGAACAGTTTGCGGATGGCCCCCTTCCTGTTCCAACAACATATTAAACCCTATGGATTAAGAATTGGATGTTACTCAAGTTCATATGCATGTGAAGCCAATAAGGTGTATACCCTTATAATTAATTATCTTTAATAATAATAATATAAAATTGTGGTTCGATGAAATGAAAGTCCATCTCTTTGCTCATGCACGCCAACATCTCTTGTGGGTGTTAATGGCATGGCGAAGTCTGCTAAATATGAGTAGGTACGGTATAAACCCAAAATCTGGTTGCCTCTGCCCAGAGGTTTAGACTTAAGCATAGACAGAACTTTGAATAAAATGATCAAATATGCTTACGAATAAAAACATGATGTAATATGAACACAAATTTTTTTTTTTTTTGCATTTTTTTCCTTTTTGCTTATTTTTTTTAATAATAAGAAAGCGAATGTTTCTAAGATTTCCATTTTTAAAGCACATATATTTTAGCAAGTCCCTCCTTTTCCCTATCCATTTATTAATTTTTTTATAATCACTTGCACCGGTTTCTGCCTTACAGGAAGTATGTCACTGTTTGGAGACGTTGGGCTCCCGAGGGCAGTGTTTTGAAATCTTACAAAACGCAATCGTCAAGAACCTGGTGAGTGTAAAGCTGTGCATTATGAGTTCAGAAATTCTTCCACTATAAACGTAATGGACTGATCGTCTCTGTTTGTGCATCCAGTGCGGGTTGGTGGTGGTCCCGGACTGCATGTGCGCCGCCCTGTTGAGGTGCATTCCACGGTTACTGGATCACAACCTCCTGCTCAACGATACGCTCCTGCACTTCTTAGCCGAATGTTGTCTGAGCATGCTCAGTCTGCTGCTGCAGCTGGAGCAAAGCGCACGCAAAAGGTGCAACACTGACACGTACATTTCTGCACATCATAGTAACGTACACTCGTTATAACCATTTTATGATCTAAAAAGAAACAAGTTTGGTATCAGGCATGTTGTTTCACACAAAAATAAAATTTCAAAAATCTTCCTTTTCTTTCTACCGTAACAAAAAAGCAAGATAAAAAGACTTGCTCACGAAACAAAAGGCACCCCTACGTTGTCCATGCAGCTATAAAGGCTGCAATTATCTGTGTTTATAGAGTGCAACTGTCTGATGACTCACGTCTATAGTTAGAAAGATAGCTTATAAAGTGTTAACATGTGTCAAGAGTATACAGAGTTCAAGAGCGGGTCTGTAGCTGAAAATCAAGGATGTGCCGATTGTGAAATTCTGGGCCGATACTGATGTTTGAAATTATAATTTGGCCGATGGCATAGGCGCTTGTGTATTTCATTCAGAATGCATTCTCGTCCACAAGTTGTAGCAATCCAAAGCTTAGTAACATGTCTGTATGGTAATGCCAATAATGCTACAATGTGGCACCCCATTTTTTTTTCATTATATTAAACTGAACATGAGTGTGTGTACAGTGGAAGAGTGTTTCGTTGCTGCACAAATTAATCTCCATGCTGAACTTTTTTCCTTCATGTGAATGTAATGTTCTGAATACTGGACTAGGATGGCAAGTTATTTGCCAATAGGCCAAAGGTAGTAGACTGGGGGAATGTCTGCCAATATAGATGTATAAATCAATGCACCATTACTGAAAATTCTTCTAATAACGCATAATAGTGTAATGCTGGACTACAGTAGCACAGAATCAACAAAGTACTAGACGAGCATAAAGCTGAAACTGAAGGGGTGTTGGGACGGAGTTTACATGTTTAAATGTAATCAAATGTGATTTTCTAATCGCTTGCCACCTCACTGGTTACACTAGCAGTTCACTCTAACCATCCTTTAATGCTTTTTGTGTCATTACACCCCCACAGTCCCGCCCTTCCTGGAAACCAGAAATGTTAGGGGGTGCAAATTTTTGGACATAACCGTTACCGTAGACATCATTTGTTCATTGTTGAGAGGTTTCAGTGAGTTTACATCACCAACTGCTAGAATTTTAATATAGTATATTATAATATAGTATTATTTAATATTTTAACATAAGTATTTGAGTATATGTTTCTCCCTTATTTGATCAGGCTCAGTTGTAATTGGAGAAATTAAAAATACCCATAAATATTAGGATTATCTTTAATACTTTGATGCAAAAAATTTTGTCAGTGGCTTCTTAAGAGTTGGAACCCATTCACTGACGTGCCGTCCTATTGGTTTTGCCTCCATCGTGTTTGACCTGTGATATAGTGTGCTTTGGGTTAAGGGCCCTTCCTTTCCTTCTCCATATTCTTATACAGTATTCCCATCTTTCTTCATTAATCAGAATTGGGTAGGGTTTTTCTTTCTTTCTCCAAAATCTAATCTGGCGTTTGTGTTCTTGAGTGTTACCAGTGGTTTCCATCTTGAGGTATACTCTGTATTTACGTTTATGAAAACATTTCTTGAAAGTCTAGACATTCTGAAGGGGGTTTTTTTTGGACAAAGGAAAGAATTGTGAGATCATCTGCTTTAGTTGTCTTCTAGGACTTTTGGTGTTCCTGATGTCATTTGGCCGCATCCTGCTATTTCTCTGTTTTCTTTTTTCAGCCTAATTATGTCCTCCTTCAATGCATTGGTACCTCTTTGGCCCACATATCGAGCATTCACATAAATAGCTAGGGTTAAAACTAACAACAGACCTTTTATCTGTAGCTTAATTTATCCTTAAATAACTAAGAAACAGGCCTCAGTTGTCGATTTACTCTATTCAACTCACAGCATTGTTAGAACTACTTCAAGTCACCAGACATGAAGTGACGATGGTTTTATGTATTGATGACATGGCACATTTGTTTAGCGTATGATCTGTACAGATTGAGATGGCAACCAAAAAACAGGAAGTGAGGGAATGTCTCAGCAACAGCTTGATGTATGGCCGTCAAATTTAGAATACATTTTTATTTTTGGAGGAGGGGGGGACATCCTGTGTGAAGTCATTCCAGGAAGCTCTCAGAGTTCTCGGTCATTCCCCACTGAAAGCACATACTGGCCAGATTTAAAATGCATAGCATTAAACTTGAAAAAAAAAAAACATACAATGAGCACAATCAGACTGTTTGTGTAATATGTGTTTCATTAATAAAGAGATTACTTGGACCATAATTACTACAGATGTACTGTACCCTGGCATCATTGTTAAACAGAAGTGTCTGGAAATCGTCTCATATCCAATAGTATTTAAGCGTGGCCAGGCTTTTAATATTGCAAACACACCAGAACTGCTTTTCCAACCCATTTGTTTCACTCTGTTGTTCTTCGTGTCTGTCTGTTCATCAGGGATGCAGTATGGGAGGCCTGTTTTGCCGCGCTGAGCACAGTGCCTCGTCTTTTGCGATTGGTTCTCCAGGCTCTACGCGTGTGTGACCTTTGCGAGGAGGAGCTTCCCATGCTGGCTCAGATCCTCTCACTGCTCCTGCAACACACACAGCTCCGCAATCACGTAGCCGCCAACGCCGGCTTGATGCAAACCATCATCCAGGACCTTACGGTAAACCACTCAATCCACGTGTGGGCTTGTAAGGGCTAACTTGCAGAGTTTCTCGATTTGCTTGATATACACCAATGGTTGTAACATTAGAAGCACTGACGGGTGAAGTGGATAACAATCATTTATGTCTGTCAAGGGGTGGGATATATTAAGCAGCAAGTGAACAGGGTCCAGTCAGACCGAGACCGACTTTTGATTGTACAGAATAACACAACAGAGTCATGAGAGTCAAAAAACTACCTTTTATTTCTCTATATAATCCCCCCAATAAACTAATGTACTTCTCCTAGTGTTTCACTAGTGCTTGGAGACCATCAAGGAAGAACATTTAGGCATTTGGCAGACCCTCTTATCCAGAGCGACTTACATTTTTATCTCATTATACATCTGAGCAGTTGAGGGTTAAGGGCCTTGCTCAGGGGCCCAACAGTGGCAACTTGGTGGTTGTGGGGTTTGAACCTGGGATCTTCCGAACCGCAGTCCAGTGCCTTAACCACTGAGCTACCCCTGGCCTTGGAGAAAGTTTTCTCAGTACATCTGAGCCATGATGGGGCTGCCTGCTTCACATCTGAAACCCTGCCTTCCCAGGAACTCCTTTAATGGCCCAAACATGTGGAAATGGCTATATGAGGATGTGGCAATAACTCCCAGTTGAGATCCTGTAACGTGCAAGTGGTGGTGATGACCGGTTGTGTGTACAGTTCCCAAAGACCGATCCGTCTCTTCTAAGCAGTCTGTCGATTTTTCAAGGATCAGACCTTCCACTCACTGAATGTTAGCGGGAACGACTGCAGTGGGCTCTGAGCCATCGTTCACAGACATGCGGCCTTCTTCAAAACATTTGCACCATTCAAATGTTTACTGCAGCTAAGAGTCTCATCACCGTGCTGTGTTTGAGGTATCCTGTAAAACGTCAGTTGTTCTCACGCCTTCATCCAAAAGTTTCTGGACACCCAAACACTCGTCCCATTAGTCACCCTTTATCCGTCTGATGGTTTGTCTGATAACTTCCACAAGGCTTTGCAAGCACAAGACTGGAGCACAGCTGTGGCACTCATTAAACCACAGGAATATCAATGAGGTGAGACAAAATGGCCGGGGCGGGGTGTATTCAGCGTTTCAGTTCATCCCAAAGGTTCAGGCCACTTGAGGTTTCTAAGTCTCTATTGGTAACCCCCGTCTTTGCGGATCTCATTTCGGAGAAAAAACATTTTTGGACTGTAAAATGCTCATCGTTACTCATTATTTGCCAAATCTTGCCACTTTTAACAAATTCCCCCCAGCAAGTCACTCGTTTTTCATGTACTGTAGTTTGTCTTTTCTTGGTCTGTCTAGCGACTACTCATGAGCATGCACATCTATTTTTTTTCCCCTTCTTTTTTCCATCTTGACCTGGAAGAATCATTTGCACTAAAGGTTTAGGATTTGTTGTTTACTATATCACACCTGTTTTGCATAAAGTTGAAAAAAAAAATTAAACAACAACAAATGCCTCACTGTTGCTTTGTTGATCGCTGATGCTGCTGAAATTGTAGCTCAACTGCACATGAACGGAATGTTGGTTCAGCTAATAAAACCGGACTATACTTGAATTGGTGCTCTGTATGTGTGTGTTTTGACAGCGCTACCACGGCGGCGAGACCCGAGAGCAGTGGCTAACAGACCTGTTGTACTGCTACAGCGTGACGCTTTCGAGTCACCGTGCCAACATGGCCATGAGGGACATCTACTAACCTCCCGAGCTGCCTTTCATCACTCTGCTTTCCTCTCATTCTCTCTGTGTCTTCGCCTTTCCACGTTCACGAATGTTGCTTTTTATAGACTACGAGGAAAAATAAACATGTTGGGATAATTAATGAATCAAAGCGATCTTGATTTCTGTCAGTTTATTAGCACGACAATAAAGACATGTTTACACGTACTGGATACAACAGAGGTACATAAGGAGAGTGCTAATGATGCCTGCTTAGCAACCACTCGACAACTGACGTATCATGATTTCTTCATTAATGATGATCAGAACTGTGCAAAAAACTACAATTGGGTAAAAAAAAAAAAATGTACTTACTAATTTTTTTTTTTTTTTTTTTAACGACCAAATGGAAACTATTTGGGAATTGATAACTCTGGGAATCAGGCACATCTGTTAGCGGGGAATTCAGCCTGTGGCTGACATTGCAGGCCTTTCATTTACTTCTATAATTAACGCATTTCTCAGCTTAACCCTAAAGCCCCGAAGGTCTTTGTGGTGGAAGCCTTAAGTTAAAACACTGGCAGCTGCTGTGCTGCAAAACTTCCCGACATGCATTGTGAGGCATCTTTGCGCAATATGACAACAGCTATAAAAGATTCTTTAACAAAGTCGTCCAGATCACACAAAGTGATGATGACAAGCTGTAGAATAAATAATGGAAAATGATGCAAATATGAACGCATTTGAGTAGATGGAGTATACATTCTGATTTATCTACACTTGTAGAACATTTTATAGAATAGAAATAGAAATTTTATAGAATATATAATACATGCATGTAGAAGAGGGACAAAGGCAAAATACATATGTCCATAAGGTACCTAGGTATAGATCCTACACATTTGTGGAACAGTATATACTGCTAACATGAACACCATACTTCCTTAAAGATATTCCCTTATTAGGAATTTTAATTATGTTGAGTACTGTCTAACACATTGTTCAAAAAACATCTTCAACTGGGTCTTTGACCTCATTCGGCTGCAACGTTTACCAAAAGAGACTCACGGTTTAAACTTCGAGCATTTCAGGATTGAGGGTTTTGCTCAATGACCAAAAGGCTCTTATGCCTTGAGGATGGGGCGGAGTC
Source organism: Leiocassis micropogon (assembly GCA_028565275.1). Lineage (NCBI taxonomy): Eukaryota > Metazoa > Chordata > Actinopteri > Siluriformes > Bagridae > Leiocassis > Leiocassis micropogon. Next base: position 11,839,271 of record JAOVVA010000027.1, on the reverse strand, counting down.
AGCCTGAATGAGATCACTCCTGGAAACAGGATCAAAAGGTTTCTTCTTCTAGGATTAAACTAAACAGTTTTGTTTTGGCTGTTAAGTGTTTCTTTAATTCAGGGGTTGTGAACTTGGCAGATTGTAGCTAGAAAAGTATTTTATGATGATTTTAGTCAGACACTGGAAAAATACTTTAGCAGCAGTGATCAAGGTATGAAAAAAAGGAGCTGGAGTTCATAGACAAAGAATCATCTGTAGTAGATTGTACATTATTGATCACAAAACATTCATCTGACACCATGGTTTGCTTAAAGGTCCCCTATGTACCGGTCTCGGAGTTCCCCCCAAAGTGTGTCCGTTGATGCTTCGACTAAAATAGCTTTACCATAAGTTCCCCCTATTTTACTCCTTTTCCAAACGCGCCATTTCAGTGTCTATGTAAATGAGCTCCTGACTAGCCCCACTCAGAGCTGGGTGGAGCCAACAATCAGCAGCATTGCGGGGGGGGGATCATCTTATATGAGGTAACATTAGGAAGGAAAATCTAATTGGCTTTCTTAAACACACAAACAGGAAAAGGACAAAAAGCAGGGAATGTGTAGAACACTGGAAACTCATCTGAATGTCTAAAATGACTTAAAAGTGCGTTTTGCATAATAGTTGCCCTTTAAAAAAAATTACAAGCAAGATATAAGACCGTGACACATTCTAAAAAAAAAAAAAACACTGTAGGGACGCAGTGAAGACGTTTCTTAGCATGAATTAATAATGCAAGAGTCGCTGTTATGTTAAGTGTATGTCACCCATATGACAGGTGCATAACCAGTTGATGACGGGATAAAAGGTCATCTCATGCATATGCTGTGTTTGTGGGCTTAAACTTTGCCCTGTGTGGTTGTCATGACATCCTTCAGTACCTCACCGGTGTCATCTAGGATCCTCAGCTTCTCAGGCACAAATTTATAAATAAGCAAGTACCACTGTACTGGTTTTACTGTCTCGCTTTAGTGTTTACGGTTCAGGTATTAAATCAGTAGGCGTGCTCTCTGAGGTCCTCTCAGTCCTTGATCCTGCTCTGGCTGCTGGCGCTCTGAGGACGCAGGTGATAGGAGTACTGCTTGGCCTGACTCAGAGAATCCAGTAAGTGAACACACTCCACGCCACTCACTGAGGAAACACACATCATATTTCAATTCAAAACACATGCATTTCGACACTATTTCAGCGCTAACAATAAATTATTTTGTTGCAAACATTATTAAAAACTTCACTCAGGACCAGATGATTATTTTTCAGTGCATCTTTGTAATATGGGATTTCATACTCTCTGTTGTGCACTTACTTTGTTTGGTGGGCTTAAGCGTAAGGTCATGCAGAAGTTGACTCTGGCTGTGTGCGGCGAGTGCGGACACGGCTCTCAGAGAGCGCCCCCTTTTGGCTTGGGCTCCTCCTGTATGTACATAAAGTCCACATTTCTGATTCAATTTCAAAAGCATCATAAATGCACTTACACTCACACATTGGGGATACGGTACAGAGATGAATGGGCAAAGTTCCGATTTGGCCTGCAGGGGTGCGTGTGTGTTTAATTTGACTGAGAGGCTGAGAGTTGCAAAAGGTGGTGTGTGTGTGTGTATGTGTGTGTGCACAAGGAGACAGCTCGACATTCCACCTGACAGCGCTGAACTTTTCAAAGCAGCCCAACTGTCAGGGCGGGGTGTGTGTGTATGTGTGTGTGTCTACCTTGCTTAGCTATCATCACCTGTTCATGTCTTTGAAGGTCGGTTGCGTTACACTGGATCGAAACTGCAGCTTATCTCATGATATGAAAGCGTGTGTGAGATTATGAAATGGAGGAATGTCGCATAACATTATGACACCTGGGCTGCTATTTATGGTGCGTCTAGGAATTAGGCAGCACCTAAACATGTTAATATGAACGTGCTTGGAGCAAAAGAGCAGGATGAAATATTTATCATCGCAACTTTCTGTAAATGCTCTTAGAAGCAAAAGAAGAAAGTGTAGCATCCTGTCTTATGAGCAATAAAGTAATTTATATAGATGTTTATATTTATCAAAAACAAAAACTTTGTCACTTTCATTATTGTATTAGTACAAACCATTTCCCAATGAAAAGGTAGAAGGTCATGTTTTGGATGTCCTTTAAAAGCATTGAATACAGGCATGTTCAAAAGTTAGTACCCCCTCTTTTAACACTGTTTTTGTGTAAAAACATGATTTTTTTTTAATCAGGCGCAATTATCACCTTATATGAACAACAACATACACTTTTTTTCACTGTGGAAAAAAAAGAAACATGGGCGTCACAGTGACGTGGTTAGCACTGTCGCCTCGCACTTCCAGGGTTCGGGTTCGATTCCTGCCTCGAGTCTGCGCGCATGGAGTTTGCATGTTCTCCCCGTGTTTGGTGGGTTTCCTCCAGGTAGTCCGGTTTCCTCCCACAGTCCAAAGACATGCAGATTAGGCTAATTGGCGTTCCCAAATTGCTCTTAGTGTGTGTGTGTGTGTGTGTGTCCGCCCTGGGATGGACTGGCACCCCGTCCATGGTGTACCCCGCTTCATGCCCAAAGTCTCCTGGGATAGGGTTCAGGCCCCAGATCACAGAATAAAGCAGTATAGACAATGAGTAAGTGAATGAGAAGAAACATGTGGGTAATGATAAGCACCACCTTTCTGCCGGTTTTAAGAGGATAAGTTGCAGGTGCTGCTAATCATCAGCCCTTGATTAATTGATCATCAGCAGACCTCTATAAAAGCAGACGTTTTGGCAGTTTGCTGATCTGGAGCATTCAGGTGAAGAGGCCAAGAGGGAAAGACATAAGCAGTGGACTTAAGGAAGCAACTGTTGCTGCACATCAATCTGGAAAGGGTTATAAAACCATTTCCAAACAATTTAGAGTTCAACATTCTACAGCGATAGAGATTATTCACAAGTGAAAAGCAGTCAAGACAGTTGCCAAGCTCCCCAGAAGTGGACGTCCCAGCACGTTCAACCCAAGGTCAGACCATACAATGCTCAGAGAAATACAAAAAAAGAGCTACATCTCGGATTCTACTGGCCTCACTGAGCAAGTTAAATATTAAAGTCCATTACAGCACAATTAGAAAAAGACTGAACAAGTACGGATTGTTTGGAAGGGTTGCCAGGAGAAACCTTGTCTGTCTAAAATGAATACGAGAGCCCGACTGAGTTTCTGAACAAAGCACAAGGCTTCTGGAACAATGTCCTCAGCAGAAATACCTCATACCCACTGTCAAGCACAGAGGTGGAGGTGTGATGATTTGGGCTTGTTTTGCAGGGACAGGACCTGGGCACCGTGCAGTCATTGAGTTGACCATGAACTCCTCTGTATACCAGAGTATTCTAGAAGCAAATGTGAGGCCATCTGTTTGACCCCTGACGACTTGGTCAAACTTCGGTCATGCAAGAGGGCGATAATCCCAAGTACAACAGTAAATCTACATTAGAATGGCTGAAAAATAAAAGAATCTAAGTTTTGGAATGACCAGTCAACGTCCAGACCTCAACGCGGATGCCCAAAACCTCAATGAACTGAAGCAATTTTATAAAGAAGAAAAGATTTCTCCACAACGATGTGAGAGACTGATAAAGTCATACAGGAAACAATTAAGTTGTTACTGCTAGAGGTGAATCTATAAGCTATTGAGTCATATGGATATTTATTATTGCCCATATTATTTTCCTTTTTAGCTGCATTTAAAAAAAAAAATAATAATGGCATGGTGAAAAAAGGTATTTGTTTTTCATCTGAGGTTGTTTTTGCCTAATACTGAGACACTCTACAATCAGATACACACAAAAAATAGAATTAAAAGAGGGGATACTAACTTTTAAACAAAACTGTATTTCTTAATTTTTGGTTCGTTTATATTCTATGGACTATAATCAGAGATGTAATACTATACAGCAACCACTCTGGTTGTTTTTTTTTTTTTTAATCGGTTCTCTTGCATGCCATACACCTTACTGATGATTGGATTTTGAAATGCGCATGTAAATATAATGCTTGATGGTACTGTACATATACCAATGACGGTGGTAAGCCATCATATTAAAATGAATTACATTAAAATAAGTAGATTAAAAAACATCAGCAGCAACCTCATTTCCTCTCTCGTCTGTTCCAACCACTCAGCATCACCAGTATATTAATCACCGCCCTGATCATCTGTCATCATCCGCACCTGTTTCTCACTGGTTCATGCCTTAAGTTTCATGTTTTCCTTTCAGGAAGCCTAAAGAAATACTCAAGACTACATTAAAAATACAAGAAAGTCTGGCTGTTAGGAAGCAAAATATGAAGAAATGAGGCCTATATAATGTAGTATATATTACCATATACAGTATAATTATAATTATTGTAAAGGACTAAGATGATATTACGATAATTTCTGAGCCGTGAGCTAGACTTTGAGTTGAAGTTTGAGTTGTAAAAATGTAAACATTTAATTAATTTCTAGGAACGAAGAACTTAAATGAATGTTATACAGTTTAACGTCCTCCCAGCTCTTGCGTCCCGCCATTCTTTTTTTTTTTTTTTTTTTAAATATGAGCCCACTACATTCGGAGTATAACAATTTCTTTTTTACGTTTTATATTCATGTTTACACTCACCATAAATAGTTTGTAGCACTGAGCTTTTCTTCGTCGCAGCTTTAGCAGGAGGCGAGTGTGCTCTAGGAATGGCTTTCTGGCGAGAGTTGTCGGCGTGGAGGGGTCGCTCCCATAAAAACTGAATCAGAAGAGCAGTGACTTCTGCAAGCTCAGGCTTTTTCATGTTTCCACACACCAGTTCTTTCAGGCGTCTCCGAACATGGAACCTGGACAACAGGGTTTTAAAAAAAAATAATCGGGTATTACAACCTGTTAAAACTCGAATCCCTGATTTTAGGTACTACAGTTTTTAAACGGCATCAGAATATGTGTTGTAATGTTAAAGAGTTTCAGAGTTGACGTAAAAACGTAAGCTTAAACATAATAAAACAATATCATAAGCAGTATCAAGTGACTGACATTTATGATTCAATATGGCTAAACATTTTGTTCGTTTTTTTGCACCCACAGAAGCTAATGCGGGATAGAGCGTTGCATGTTGCCATGCCAATGCACGCATGTGCAAGCGGTCGTGATTCAAACAGTGAAATGTCCCAGCGCTGTTATAATAAATATCAGCACTCTTGGAACACCGCTTGTCCAATCCAATTAGTGGGGAGTATGGGCGCCATGCACAGTAAGAAGAACATCTTCCACTGGACCTCCTAGACCTCCTACCTGAGACTGATCCTCAGGACCAACAATAAGCCTGCTTCAGCTGAGGATGGACAGTTGGACCGATTTTAAAGACGTAACTAAATCTGCTGTAGACAAAAAGATATATAATATGTGGTGTAGAAACATTGCCAGGCCGAAAAAAAAAACACAAGGTGGGAATCGAACCCTCGATCCTGGAGGTGCGAGGCCATCATCCACATACTGTACATACCAGGTCAAGTCCCAGTATGGGCCTTAACTGGGTATGAGCACGTTGTTGCCTGCGCAGTAGGTCACCAAGATAATGCTACTGTCTGCAAAATTATAGCTAATGTTGATGTGGCAACTTTGTGTCTGAGCTGATGAAATCAAAAGCAGCTCTCGTAGTCAATTAGGAAACACCGAGTTTACAGCATTACAAATTCATGTATACATGAGTTCCACATGTATAATGCATACGTACATCATACCCTGAGGTTAGACACCTAATCAATAGCAAACGTCTTGTCGGATGCTAAGCTAAGTGACGGACGGGCTGCATTTTTTTGGGCCCGTGAACAATGGAAACGTCTGAATGAAACTTCAGCTGTTTATGGTGCAATAGTCAAAACGACTTAATAGCATGGTACACAGTTTACCACAACATCCCAAGTGTTCATCAAAGCAACCCAGCTTTTTTTTCCGTGTTTTTTTTTTTTTTAAGAGTGCATGTGTGTTTTTGTGTTATTAAGGGAGTCTCTGTAACCCATTATTTTGATAAAGCCATTAGCAAAGTACAGCTTAGCTCAGCAGCATAAACTTTTACCCACTCTTAACCAAACTATACTCCATACACACACATACCAGGCCGAGCCAAAAACTCCTCCAGTGAAGTGTTAGTGTGCAGGAGGGCAGGGTGCCAGACCACAGTTTGAGCGGCCACATGTGGGCGACATATGGGCACTAACGTTCTACCCACCAGTCTCCATCCATCCAGCGTTAGATCTTCATTAAACTGTCACTGTTTAACTTTCATTAAAGTTTATAGACAGATTGTACATAAACAAATATGGAAATAAAATGTTAGTACCTCCTCCACGATGTCTGTATCACTCTCGCCGCTTGATTCCTCCTGTTGAGACTCTTTCTTCTGTGCTCCTTCTCTTTTTCCATTCGCTTCCCTTTCTCGAGCTCTTTGCACCAACCTCTCTCTCTTCCTCTTTCTGAAAGTCTTTCTGCTTCTCTCTCGGTCCTCGAGCACTTCTCCTCCTCTTTCTCAGACCTGCATGTCTTCTCTCGTTTAGGCCTGGATGGCTTGTTCTTTTCTCCTTCAGTCCGTGGCTCCCTCGTTCTAATCTTCTCCTGATGTGCTTGAATTGGACCTGAGATGAAGCTTCTGGATTGACTGACAGCTGCAGGAAGGGGCACCACAGCTGGATGGCTTGTTTTGGACTCTGGTTTCGAGCTAGTTTCCATGTTGGATTCTGGTACAAGAACAAAAACAAATCGGAACATTTTTTTGGAACAATAAACCAGTGATTTAACATTCTCAATACTGATTGAATTAAGAACTTCAAACACATGTTGTTGAATGAATGGACCACAAATAATGCATCTGTATGCAATTGATTATTACATCTAATAATGAATGACTGATATATATGATTATGTTGCAATAACTGAAGCACCCTGACATGAAACAGAATATCATCAAAAGATGCTCAACCTGGAGTGCGACCTGAAGTCATGGGTCTCGAATTCGCATTCGGGTGTGTCTGTCTGGCACTGCCCGGCCTGCTGGAACCTGCTGGAGAATGACGCTCTGGCCTGGCTACACACTCCTCAGGTGCACACACACCACTCACACATACATCTGTCCTTGTGTCTGATCTACCGGGGCTCTGAGAGGTCATGCGCAGCTGAGACAAGTCTACAGGTACAGCCCTGTGCTCTTAAAAAAAAAAAAAAAGCAGGTATCAAATTTAAATACGATATGTTTAAAAACAATAAATAACAAAGCTGAACATATTTTGATATTTATATTTCTCATAATCTCACCTGGCACTTTTAACTTTTTCTCAGTCCTGTCATGTGACTGGCTATGATGCGTCTTTGATGATTTTCGATGTTTGTGACCTTTAGGCTTCATGTCTTTAATCTCGGGTTCAGTAGCAGCCGACGGCAGCCTCTCAGTAGCAACTTGGACCAGAGAGATCTGGCGATGCTGTGCTCCGGCTAAAGAGAGCTGCTGCTCAGCCTCACGCCTGCGCTCCTCTTCCCTCTTCCTAAAAATATATGCGAACGTCATTTCAACATGAAGCAATTCGTTCATACTATGTAGAACGTTTAGAGAGAAAAAAAAAAAGGTTTTTGGTATTAATAATGTGATCAATACTAAATATATAATAATAAAATAATATAGAGTATAATGATCCCTCTAAGTTGAATAAAAAAATAAATAAATAAAAGTTTCTTAAATACACAGCACTGTTAAATTCTTGATTGTGATTGGTCAAAGGCTGCTCTGATAATAGTTTCTACTGGACATAAATACAGATACACACATATACATGGGACATTCGAGTCAAACCGGGACTTGTGATGAAATTTGATGATGAAATGATTCACAGAAGATTTCCAGCACATTACGGTGATGAGACTCTTAGCCGCAGTAAAACCTTTAAATAGTGCAAACATTAAAAAAAAGTTTTAAAAAAAGGCTAAACGTCCGCGAATAACCATCATGGCCGGGGTGGATCGGAGCCCACTGCAGTCATTCCTGTGAATATTCAGTGAGTCGAACGTCTGATTGTTCCAAATCATAGATAGCTTGTCGCCGCTTTGCAGAAGAGACACATCTGTCTGTTGGAACTATACAGTATATACGATCATTACCCAGCACCACTTGCGCATTACAGGAACTCAGCTGAGAGTTATTGCCACATCCCCCGTACTGTCCTGATCTCACTCCGAGTGATTTCAACATGTTTGTTAAGTAGATTTAAGGAGTTCCTGGGAGGCCAGCGTTTCAGCCGTGAAGCAGGGAGTCCGATTATGGCTCTGGTGCACTGAGAAAACTTTCTACCTTGATGGTGTCCAAGCAAGCATGAGTGAGATAAGTGCATGAGTGTAGCAGGGGATTATATAGAGAAATAAAGGGAGTTTTTTTTTTTTTACTCTTATAAATGTGCTCTGTTATTCTGCACAATCAAAAGTCCCGGTTAGACTTGAACGCCCCTTGTAACACAAGGCAGTATATTGTGTATATACAGTACATGTGCATGTTCGTGTGTGTTTAGACAGCATATTTGTAAGTGTGTGAATGTGTGTGTATTCATTCATCCGGTAGGCTGACAGATTCTAAATGTCAGGTAAAGCAGCTGCCCCATTAATAGGAAAGCAAATAATCCTTTCTTTTTTGTCTATCAGTATCTCTCTCTCTCTCTCTGGCAGTAAGCGGCTTGACGCCGTTGTCTAATCACGCTGTGAATCAGACAGCCAGATAAATGAGCCCTAGCAAACACCCCCATGTTAATCTGCCTGATGCAGTATTCATATACAAATCCATCCATTACGTTAATCAGTCTACAACCCTGTCAGACAGTAATCGGATTATTCGTCACGCTCCCTCGCAAATTGAAATGTAGCTAAAACAATTGTCACATCCTCTTCATATCTAACCTTTATATTCTATTTGAGTCAAAATGACTACTTTGAGATTTTGACTCGAGCTCAGTCAGACCAAAATGAATTTTTCAATATTACACACCATGTAATTGGATTGATTCCAATAATGGACATGAATAACATTTAAAAAAAAACAAAAAACGTATTACACGTAAAATTGTGTTCAGATCATTTTGGCGTAGTACCAAGGAAAATGAAGTTTTAAAAAAAGATTAATCTTTGTAAATGTAAAAGGGGGGGGGAGACAAAACGGTTTTGGCCAATCACCCATGATTATCATCTCTTATGTACATGATTTACAGATACCTTGAGGTGTCAATTCCTAGAAATCCTGTTTACTAGAATAATTACCATTCTATCACCATGATAATTGGGTCTTCAGCTGGGCCAGATCTGTGTATGAGTGTGTTGGCATGTATCTGTATGACACATCTGGGAATATCTGACGGTCATCACCTTGCTGGGACATTTATCTGGTTCCCACTTTAGCTTTTTATGTACAAATGTATGTGTGTTTGCAATTGCATTTGTGTGTGTGTGTCTCACTTGGCTGCATCTTTACGGAGCTGCTCGTGCCTCATTAACAGGTTTTTGCGCTCTTTGAAGGCTCGCCGCACTTTATATCCTTTGTACAAAGCCTGAATGGACGAGGCGGCGATGTCCTGGATGGCAGCGATGGACAAAGCACCGTGCTCCAAAAGGAACTGCGTCACCTCCTGATGCTCTCCCAGTAAGGAGTAGTCCAGAGGAGTGTACCTGTACACACACACACAAAGTTAAAATACACAAAACGGTAATGTGCATCACACCATCCATGTATAGAAACTCTATGTGTGTGTGTGTGTGTGTGTGTGTTATCTATGACTATGCAGGTTGTGCTAACATATGCATACATTTCATTTACTAGTTAAAAAACTCTTTATTAGATATACAGAATGAATTATGAATAAATGGTCAGGATTCTGTCTGTTTTAGAATCAGGATTAGGTTTATGATTATAGTACAATATTACTAGATTCGGTGTAAAAGCTTACCAGTATTAATGTGTTCATATACTGTACATGTTTAAACCCTGCCGGCCAAAAAAAAAAAAAAAAAGTCACACACTTTAATGTCTCATTGGACCGCCGTTGGTTTTAATTACAACCATTTTTCTCCAAGATCTCGTACTGATGATGGGAGACTCGGACCACAGCGTAAAGTCTTCCCCAACAAAAGATGGTCTGGACTCTGTGGTGGCCAATTCATGTTTAACAATGACATCTCATGCTCCTTAAACAACTCTTTCACTATTCGAGCCCAATGAATCCTGGCATTATCATGTTGATGGCATGTACCCATCCACTGATGGGAAAAATCTGGTTATTCAGTATATACTGTAGTCAGGTAGTCAGTTGACTTTATTTTTTGTGCACATAACATTGCTGAACCTAAACCTGACCAACTGAAGTAACCCAAGATCATAACACTGCCCATATAGGCTTGTACCATAAGTCTATCATGGCTCCCTATTACACCAATCCCTCAATAGTGATAAGATCAAGAGGGGGAAAAAAAGACTTTGATTTTGAAATGAAACAGAAAGTTGTACTACAAACTAACTTTACCACAGTGATTCTAACTTTGTTAAGTATACATCGTGGTGTTTGCACAACATCCAAATCACATAATGTCTTATACAGCAGAATGTATCATGGGCATTAAGCGGCACACACCTGTACTCCATTAATGCCGGGGTAAATGTAACCGAGTGTACGCATCCTTTTTCTTGGCTTCAACATTGTTAAAGAGCTGCTTTTTACAGCTTGTAGTTTAATTTAACTGATCATGTGAAAAAATGTGTTGGCTTTTGATAGAAAATGCTCTTATTTAATTGGGAAAAATGTTGATTTATCTTATTCTTAAGTGATTAAAATAATCAAAATATTCTACTAAAAAAACAAGACTTTTTAAAGTTGAACAATATTGAACTTTATATTTAGATTTGACTAAATAATATATAAATAGGTTTCATAAGTTAATGTTTATATTAATAGTAAGTTTATATTAAGTTAATAATGTAAATTATTGTTATACGTATTAAAATACGTATCTCGGATGGTGAAGTTTGCTGTAAGGAGATGTTTATTTAACAGTAATCTCAGAATCTGTTACACTTAGTACGTTTTGTTCCCGCGGGAATCTTTAGAATTCCAGGTTTATCAGTAACATGAGGGCTGTTTTTTCATCTTATTAACTTGAAAAGAGAAAGATTAGAGACTTAGAGGAATTAGAGACTGGTAACGGAATGACTGTTAATAGTAGCTATAACCCAAGTAATGAAAGGAACTAACTGGTTGTGATGATGTGTCACATGATTAAACATAATTATGAACAGGTAATAAAAAGCATGGCGTGTCATTCATTGATAAATTATAGTTATCAATGGCAACCTGATGTAATACGAGAAAAATAATCACTTTGATGCATGCTATAATTGGAACATAATACATTTCTAGCATTAATTACCCCACATGTCTTTGTTTTTTGTTTTTTTACCGTCTACTATAAAATGATTGTTACCCTTTTAAACATTCACAGCACCATGAAGTTCACCGTGAAGGTGTCAGTGTCCGTGTTGGTGGATAAATGTTATGTTACAGTACTGTCACTGTGTGTGTGCACTGAGCTGTGGATTACCTCTCCTCTGTATGCTCCATGTGGTTAGGAAACGCTCCACACCCCAAAAGAAGTTTCACAGCATCCAAATATCCATTATTACATGACCAGTGGAGCGCCGTCCTTCCCTTAATATACAAAACAAACAAACTTTAATAAAACAATCTATACGATATTTTGTGTCTAAAAATGTTTTCAGTCATTTAATGAAAAGTGTCTTTTATTGATTAACGCTGATTAACCCTCTAAAACATTATTAAACCTGTTGAAAAACGTATACTCTTCCCAGACAAAACTTTCCCACACTCTGCTATGTCTGTTAGCTTGGATAACTGTACAGCGTGTATTCGCTATGACATGGTTCAGTACATTAATGGTCATCAGCTGACTTCATTTATTGCCACATAACTTAAATGGTCAATACATTAAATGGTCAATACCCATCAGGCACTATGCCTGATGGATGCATCACTTCATGCACATCCCTTCTTACTCTGACACGCCCTTCACTCTGGAATAGGGTCAATCTGAACACGTCAGAACATTTTCCAACCTTTATGCTCCCTGGCTAGATGAAGCTTTTTTTGTGATTAGCCTGACTAACAAGTGGTTTTCCAATAGACACACAGCTGTTTAGTTCCAATCCCGCAAGTCCTCGTCACACTGTGCATGTGGAAACCGTCTTACTTTGACTATTAAACATAGCTGCGATATCTATCGTCAATTTTTAATGCAACTTTACGAGAGTATAAGTAATCTTTGAACAGTCATTATACTTTTCCGATCACATTTCTTCAACAAAGTTGTGCAAAGTCAGAACTATTAATAATGCATTTGATAGTTCTTAAACCAATTCCAATCATCTCATCAAACTCCCTAGTTGTTTTCTTTGCTTGACATAGGCCAATAATTTGACCTTCTGAAACACAGTACCATCTTTTCCATGACCATGAGAGATGTCTTCTAACATGTTATTTAAAAAAAATGAGAAGCTACTATACTCCCTGCAAATCCAAATTTTTTTAACCATACATTTTCTAACAGTTGATATGGTAAAGTTTTTGCAAAGAGACGTTTATTTAACATTTAAGCAAGGAGTCTCCAGTGTCAGCACTTGGTAATTTTTCCTCCATGAGCATGTCTTCAGGACAAAGGACTTTCTGTAAGCTTTCTAACATCAGATTAAACCGGATCAGAATTTTTTTATTAATGTCAAATGATTGTTAAAACGACTCTTACTATCTGTTATAGCATAAGTGGTAACAAGAACAAAATTTAGTTGTAGACATTAGTTGTAACTATAAACAATAAATCAAAAACGGCAATTAGGGACAAATTGCTGCTACGTATATATTAAAAGTATAAAACACATGCAAAGCAAACACATGAAGCATCATACCACATGACATATTGATTATTTTTCTTACATCCGCAGGGTTTTACTCCTTGCTTTAGTTCCTACCTCTTTATCCTGGATGTTAGGGTCAGCATCATGTTGGATCAGCAGGGCCATGCAGTTTATATAACCTGCGTACGCAGCGCACTGAAGCGGCGTCCTGCCTGCATGATCCTGCAGGTTCGGCCCGAGCCCGTTCTCCATCAGCACCTCGCACACCTCCGCATTTCCTCCCAGTGCTGCCCAGTGCAGCGCCGAATGACCGTCTGTGTCCACCAAATCCACACGTGCCCCACCTCGACCGCGCACACACACACACATCGTTCTTTTTACATTCACAAGAAATCAATCGGTTTCCTTGTTCCCCAGCAACACGTACACATTTTAAACTGCAGTCCTTAAAGACTTTCATAGAATATTTATTTTAATAAACATTCCAGCTGTTAATATACCTATAACAGATAGTTCTGAAGAACAAAGCACTACTGCATAAGAGTGACAGGAGAATAATATTCTGTAACTCCTTATTAGGATATGTTGTGATACCAGGATTTCAGTACATCTCTACACATGTGTGTGTACACACAAGCACCTTTGATAAGGGTGAGAATGACATCACGGTGACCCATCTCGCAGGCACGGAACAGAGGAGTGTGTTTCATCACATCCAGAGGGTCCACCATGGCTCCTTTTTCCAGCAACAACCGCACAGTGGATACATGGCCCGAGAGCGCAGCTGCATGCATTGCTGAAATCACACACACACACACACACACACACACACACACACGGGTAAACTTGAAGCAAAAGATCTGCCAACGCAGTTCATACGTTATCTTATCTAAACCAATCAGATGATTAGCGTGTGTAGTGTTTACTCTGCTACTGTACAAGCTTTCTAACACGTTCAGGAGTTGACTTGTGTAAATCTTAGGTGTAATCTTTAGTGTATTAAAATACACAAATACAAATCTTACACTGGTGCAACAACACTGCTGAAAGGAGCTGACATTGTCAGGATAATAAAATAAATTCACAATTTCATTTTCATTTATTTACTTTGTATTTTGTTTTCATCACATTGTCTTGAATAGCCGGACATTTACAGATTTTTATAATAATAATAATAATTATTATCATTATTATTATTTCATAAAATGTATAATAATTTATTTTAAGGTTTATTTTGCTATTTTTATAATCATTGTATTCCATTTTTTCTTTTCTGATTAATTTATTTGTAGATAATTACAGCAGTAAATTATTGTTGTATTTATTTTGCCATTTAATTAGTTTTTGTTATGTGCTAATTAATCATTTTTATTTGTTTTATGAAAAACTACTTCATTATTGAAGGAAAAAAAAAACTTAAAAATAAGAAAATATGTATTGTATTGTACATTTTATTGTATTTCAAAAAAAAAAAAAAAGAACTTAAAGTGAAATTTTTTTATCATTTTTTAGGTACAGGGGTTGGACAATGAAACTGAAACACTGGCCAATTTAGTGTTGGAGGTTTCATGGCTAAATTTGACCAGCCT
>JAOVVA010000027.1:11809791-11824026 GCA_028565275.1 Leiocassis micropogon | reverse complement strand
CTCTCCTGTTTCCACCAAAACTGTTCGTCGGGAGCTCCACAGGGTCAATGTACATGGCCGGGCTGCTATAGCCAAACATTTGGTCACTCGTGCCAATGCCAAACGTCGGTTTTAATGGTGCCAGAAGCAAAAATCTTGGGCTGTGGACAATGTGAAACATGTATTGTTCTCTGATGAGTCCAACTTCACTTTGGAAGCCCCAAAGAAGTGTACCACCCAGACTGTTGAATGCACAGCGTGAAGCATACAGGTGGATCAGTGATGGTTTGGGCTGCAATATCATGGCATTCCCTTGGGCCAATACTTGTGCTAGATGGGCGCATCACTGCCAAGGACTACTGAACCATTCTGGAGGACCATGTGCCCCCAATGGCTCAAAATTGTATCCTGTAGGAGGTGCCGTGTATCAGGATGATAATGCACCAATACACACAGCAAGACTGGTGACAGAGTGGTTTTGCTGAACATGAAAGTCAATTTGCACATCTCCCATGGCCTGCACAGCCACCAGATCTAAATATTATTGAGCCACTTTGGGGTGTTTTGGAGGAGCGAATCAGGAAACGTTTTCCTCCACCAGCATCACATAGTGACCTGGTCACTATTCTGCAAGAAGAATGGCTCAAAATCACTCTGGCCAATGTGCAGGACTTGTATCTGTCATTCCCAAGACGAAAAAGGAGGCCCAACACCATACTAATGAATTATTGTGGTATAAAACCAGGCGTTTCAGTTTTATTGTCCAAACCCTGTAACATTTGTACTAATAGACTCTTTTAATTCATATGGGTTTTAGGATTTGTTTGTAAGCACTCTATGTACTTCATGATCCTTTCCATCTATCGATCGATCCATCGATCTGTCTCATTAATATAGTTAGTTCATTGATCTAGGTTAGTTCATTTATTTCACTCTGAAGTTTGGCTGACTCAGACTCACCTGTTCCTCCATACTTGTCAGTCATGTTGATGTCCAGATCTCGTTTCAGCTCCAGCATGACTTTGATGACGTCATCGCTGCCCTTTCCAGCGGCCCACATGAAGGCGGTCCTGCCCTCCAGGTCAGGCTCATCACGTACCGAGGGGTGCCTTAGAAACACTGCCACCGTGTCCTGGTACACAGATATAAAGATAAGTCAAACCCAACCTACAGACATGTCTTACACAAAGATACAGACACATAAACTGATAGAGGATGGGTATCTTACAGCATAGTTGCTCTGAGCTCCGTAGTGCAGCGGTGTCGCTCCCTGACTGTCTGATGGAATCATGCCTGACTTGTTCCTCTCCAGCAGCAGATGAACGATCCTTGCGTGGCCTGAGAACAAATCCAATTCAGTAGAGTCAATATTTACAGTTCCATAAAATGGTATTAAAATTTCATATGGTAAACGAATCACTTATTAAAATGGTTAAATATAGTACTGTACGTAACAGCTGACACGATATTTCCTTACTGTATATAATTCCCTGCCACACTAATGCACTTATTTCATTATTGTTTGGATAAGTGCAGTATTGTAGCAGGGGATTATATAGAGAAAGCAGAGCCTTGACCGGACTATCTGCTTCATGTCTGAAACGCTGGCCTCCCAGGAACTCCTTTAATAGACCAATCACGTGGAAATGGCTTGGAGTGAGGTCAGGACTAGTAGGGGGGATGTGGGAATATCTCTCAGCTGAGTTCCTGTAATGTGCAAGTGGTTCACTGGTCTATAAAAACAGAACAGCTTTGGTAATCAAACTAGGGGATTTTTTTTTCTCTCAAAATGTTTCACGAGCTGAATGTTCATGGGAAAGACTGCAGTGGGCTCTGAGCCACGTTCTGTAAATGTCAATCAATGTTATGCCTTCGTTTACAACAAATTTCAACACAAGTCCCGGTTTTACTTAAACGCCCCTCGAATGCACACTGACACAGGTGTATACAATTATTGTTAAATGTTTGCATACACTCCTACAGAATATAAAAGAAGTTACTTAAATGTCTAAGGGTTGTAGCTGCTTAAAATCTTTCCTTGTCTCTTGTGGTATTCGGCACAGAACTCTTAATGCTTCCCCTAGAAAAAACACTTTTTCTTTGCTTTGCTTTGAAAGATTTGGACTCTATTCACTGTGTGCAATTGTTGCATATACTATTTAAAGGTACTTTTACATACCCAATGCACAATGCATTGCAATAATGTAGTGTCTGAATCTGTGTTAAATCAATACTGTACTTGCATGTTCATTTCATACAAACAAGCACACTTCAAAATAAAAATCACCCAAGCATGGAGAACGTGGAGCTAGAGCTATATAACTAATAGAAAAATTACTATATAAATAAGCAGTTATTTAAATTTGACCATCGCATTCAGGATTTTTCTTGTCTTTTTTTTTTTTTCACCAGCCCAAATATCCAGAACATATCGAATTTCTACAGCAGGTCCATTTAGTGGCTCACGTCTCTTTCTCATTGCAATTGAACCACACAATAGGTCACTTGGAAGCAGACCGAGATTGGCTCATTCAGACGTCTCTAGAAAGAAGTTCCTTGGGTTCACACAAGTGCTGATGAGCACCAGAGTAAAGGCTGCATATGTGAAAAGTGCCTTTAATGATGCCACCTTACACATGCAGACATCTGCTTGAAGTCCATCATCTGGCCACAATGATGAAACATTAGTCTATGAAACACGGGGAACATCGAGTTAGTGCTAAAAGTGGGCATCGGAAGTGAAAATGCAGCGTACCGAGCAGTGCAGCCCAGTGAAGCGGTGTCCGGAACAGATTGTCGTAGGCTGTAACGCTGCAGCCTTCGTATGAAGTCAGAACTTCGACCACCGCTTCATTCCCATCAGCCACTGCAAAATGAAGTGGCGTCCGGCCTTCATAATCCTGCCAGTTCAAAAGAGACTCTGTGGGAGCTGCGTCCTACAATACACACACACACACAGTAAGCTGAGAAGGGGTTGCGAAAGAGTACCGTGGTATAAGTGCAATTATCCTAAGAAAAAAGAACAGGCGAACCAGCAACGTTTAGGCCTTTGCCTTAAGTTCAGGACTAGTTTGTACTCTAAGGAGCTTGAATAAATGATGCATTAAGACTCTTTGTGTGCCCATATGAGCCCATGTGAGTGTGTCTGTGTGTGGGTTCTCACCAGAATGCATCGGACAGTGTGTGTGGCATTGGGGTGCTTGTTGTGAGCTGCCCAGTGCAGGGGAATCTTGCCCTCGCTGTCAGGTATGCCGATGTTTGAGTCATGTTTGATCAGCAACTTCACGTGTTCAGGGTGGTTGTAGAACGCACTCCAGTGTAGCGCTGTCTGCTGCATACACACACACACACACATACACAAATTCAGCTTCAAAAGGTTCCCGTTGTTGTGTTGTCTCAGAAAAGTGCTTTAAGCAAACTGTGGTTTCCAGTAATTCAGCACCACAGTAAATTCTTCTCTAATTACACCAACAAATTTATAGAGCAGCTCTTTCCTATTAGAATTCCTACCGCATGGCTGTAGAATTCTATGTTCCGATTGGCCAGGAGGTGTTGATTACTTTTCTATGACAGCAGCTCAGGCAATAATGCCGAGTGAAATTCAAATCACAGTTGTTGTTTTTTTGTTTTTTTAATATCCAAACGCTGGTTCTTATACAGTATGATTATTCTTGGTTTAGGAACAATGTTCACTTCTAAGGTGGAGACTTCACATGATCTAAACCTAATGCTAAGTTTAGTAATGCTAAATTCTTTAAGTTAGTTAGCTAAACTAGTTCAGTAAATTAGGCTGCGTTTACATTACCAGCCTGAAGTGACTCGATTCAGATTTTTTTTTTTACCTTGAATATGAAAGCTGACGTCATTCAGCACCAGCATTTTATAGCAGTGCTCGCAATAGCCGCTAAAATACAGTAGACTTCAGGGGACATATGAAATGAACATAATGTGTCCAGATTAGAGTCAGATAAAAGTCACTTGTAATTATGAATGTGCACCGTCATGACATGCAAATCCGATCCGACTGAAAAAGATGAACATAGCCGTAGCTTTCTGTAAACTGAACTTTGTATAATAATTATATTTTATATAGATTATATGTATATTTTGTAAATAACTTAATAGGGGGAGTGGTGGCTCAGGCGGCTAAGGTGCTTGGTTGTTGATTTGGGGATTTGGGGATTCGAGGATTCGGGTTCCTGCATGCAGTGCCAGTCCCAAGCCCGGATAAAATGGGAGGGGAGGGTCAGGAAGGGCATCCGGTGTAAAAACCTCTGCGGATCAGATGGTCCACTGGTTCACAGCTTGAAACAATGTGTGTTTATACTGTACCTAACATAAAATACAGTTCTATAATATCTAATCATTTTGATTCATACAAATTTCCATAATTTGCTTTTGATTGTGTAAAGCTGCTTTGCGACAATGACAATTGTTATACAACGCTATACAAATAAAACTGAATTAAATTGAATATAAAAAAAGTCTTGAGTCACCACTCATTTTTTCAAATTAAATTAAATGATGTAGATTATTTTTGTAAAGGGGTTTACAAAGTGCCTAAAGATACAATTTAAAAAAATCGTTATGCAACAACCTTAGCAGCAGCAATCTCATTTCCCCTTTCATCTGTTACATAACTGTAAATACATTAAAAAGAATCTCCTTTGTTCATTTGATCAAATTGGTTTGGGATAAAACAAAGAAAATAAACAACTATGGGGACCATAGTCACGGGAACCACTGATTGTTTTCCTATGATAGCATATACCGTCATGTTTTATTCCTTACACATTAAATGACTAATAAAAGCTCTAAAAGACTTGTATTTCACTAGCGTTGTAACAAACTAATCGGGCAGAAAGATTTCATACAAAAAAACATCAAAACTATTTTCTGCAGTTGGCTGTGAACGGCAGCTTCATCACCAGAATAGCGCTCATCGAATTATAACAAAACCGACAGATCCAGTCGGACTAGAGCTGATTAACAAAAAAACTTATCTATGCAGTCAAAATGGAGCATTCACATATCCTCAACACACAGACACACTCATACTTTGAGTGACTCGTGATTTAAAAGCCTTAATAACAGCCGTTTGTCTGCGGAATGAGATGGTAAATGATGTCGGGTACGAGCGGCCTCTGCGTGTGCGCGTCGGAAAGTAAACTGGGGTGAATGTTTACAGTAATTGGAGCCAAAGAGAATAAAAAAACTGCATGTGGTCTGTTAAAATAGAGAGCTTGATGCCAGCGGTTCTCATGAAAACGTTCCACAAAGCTACCATTATGTCTGGGAAGGTACAGAGGCAGCTATAACTGCTTCTATTTTGCTATTATGTACTATTATGCTACTACCTACTATATACTATTGTGACCTTGGCCATTTCCTCTGTTTCTTTTGCTGCTGTGTTCGTTTTATTCGCAATTACTAGTAGTCCTACTTCTCAGGAATAATCCTACTACTAATAATAGTTCTGTAATAGGGATTATAATTGCATACCTGTATGCCAGGTGAGCCACGTGTCCTGAAGGGTAAGAATTATTTCTCATTTACCTGATTCATCTCATGAATTCGTGACCATATATGATTTACAGGGTGCATTTTGTATGTTAAAAGCGATAAAACCTCTTATATATCTCTTCTTCTTCTGTAGCCCTCCATACCTCCAGAGTGCTATATGTGTGGCGGTCCTGAACATCTGACATTTTCTACTAGACACAATTATGAAAAATTGCTTCTTGGTTTAGAATACATTTCCCTCTCACATGTGTAATTATGTACCATAAAACCACATATAGTACCACAATATACCATAGTATTACCATGATACTTCAGACATTACCATGGTAGATACCATATAACTTTTTAGAGTACTGGGGTAGTTCAGTGGGTAACATCGTTTGACCATGTACCACTGTACTTTGGCGAATATCATGGTCGCTACTGTAGCACTTCAGTGGGTACCATGGTAGAACAGTGGTGTGTACCACAATACTTTGGTGAATACCATGGTACTGTACTGTTTATACCAAAGTTCAGCATGGTACGTTTGTAACTCAGTGTAAGGATCTATATAATAACGGAAACTTCAAAGCACTTTTTTAAGTCGCTCTGGATAAGAGCATCTGCCAAATGCCTAAATGTAAATGTAAACCAATATATTTATATGTTAATACCCGTTACTGGCATGGTATTGTACAGACAACCCATATTAGACTGAATACTCAGTAAGTACCACAGTGTTCACCAAAGTTTTGTGCATTAACCTTTGAAAATTTTACATGTACGGGTAATCCCGAACTTACGAACATTCAAGTTACGAATATCCACAGATATGAACGGACCACAGTGCTATGAAAATTCATTATATTGTATGTGAGCACATGTGGGAGTGCAATACGAAAACAGCTCTGAGACAAAATGTCGCCCGGGATTCTCCCGATTTAGAAGCGCAGAGACAATATTCTTAAATTTGACATGTGTGAGATGAATTTCCTTAGGTGTGGTTATACAGTAGTTGTTGGCCACATGATGCCAATGTGGGAAAAGGGGACAAAGTTTTAATCAAGTGGATTGATTGGCTTTACATTGTATATCCGTGTCAAAGGTGTACAAGACTCACTTTGTTAGACTTAAGAACAAATCCGACTTATGAACATGCTCCCGGAACGGAACTTGTTTGTAAATTGGGGATTATGTGTACAACATATTTTTGACAGTATCCTGATATGGAGACCATAGTTCCATACTATGGTACACTAATACTATGGTACCTGTACCGTTGTACCAAAGAATGTACCATGGCAGAAAGATGTACCATAGTGTGGTACATGTACTATAGCAGCATATACTGCCAAAATACCATGGTACTATACACCATGGTACAATTACCATGACTCTATCATGGTACCTTTACCATGGTAAAATTTCTTATGGAACATTAAGGTGCCTACCACATCTTTTCGAGCTGATGCTCATGCACTGTTAAGAAGCGGCATAACACACTCAGAGGAAAGTCCTATGAGCTCACAGACATCAATGATTGGCCCATGATATGATTAACATGAGAGTGCGAGTACCCGTCCCCCTAAGCGAGCTTGGCCAATCTGAGTATCACTACTTTAGATGATCAATCATCCAAACTTGGGATTTTGATCCAATTATCAATTCACATTATTGTATGTCATAAAAATAAATATAGCTTCAAATCTTCTGAAAAGTCTAGTTGTATTTCTGTCTAATTTGCCAAAACAATCATGGAAGTAGAACTTGTCAGGATTACAGTGTTATGCTTTGTGGGTAAGCAGGTTTTTTCACTCACCCTGTCTTTGGATATTACAGCTAATTGATTTGACTTTGACTTTCTGCAGTAATAGTACCACGCTACAACAGCTCTACTCTTTTACCCCCAAGCAGGAACTCCAGATTTTATACGTATGCAAACGTTATGAAAACGTTGATGAAAACATTAATCAACCCTACTGGTAAATGACTTAGTGTATATAGTATATAATTGTGTAATATCCCCAGCTATTGGATGCAGTGCCGGTCCTAAGCCCAGATAATATAGGAGGGCTGCATGAGGAAGGGCATCCGGTGTAAAACCTGTGACAAGTTATGTGCGGATCGGATGGTCCAATGTGGCGACCCCTCGATGGGAGCAGCCGAAAGATCAACAATAACATCTACATCTGGATTTCTGTAAGGCAGATTTGTGACAATGTCTATTTTTAAAAGCCCTACACAAATAAACAACAAAGGATAAGAACATTTGCACAGTGGATCCTGATAGGCTTTTATATTTTATGATGTAATAACACATTCAGCCTGTCACACTCTCAGATCAACTATCCAGAAAGGATTTTGTTAATTGTCAATGACCTCCGAAAATTCAAGTTTTTGGCCTTTTTTGTACACATTAACATCTCCTTGAATGACTCAAAGAATTAATCATTGGAAACACACATATTACAGCATGACCTCCCACAAGGTTAAGATGGCAACCTTAAGCCTAGCAGGCGCCGGGCAAACTCGCTTTTAAGCAGTGTCTTTGAGAAAATCTATTTTATTAGATTTTATTTTATTATTTCAAAGGGCTTTCATATCCTCCAAAATCAGAGAGTACAGAGAGATCCCGCTGTTTTACAAGCAAACACACCCATTTACACAGACGCGCACACACAAACATAAAGAGACATACATATATACATATACACACATATATCATTTTCACCTCAGTCTCTTACACGCAGCAAGTGTAAAAATGCTGCAAGTATTACCTTGTTCCTGTCCTGAGTATCCACCTCCCCAGGTGCCATGTGCTTGAGCAGGAGAGAGAGAGGTTTGTGGCTGGAGTGGCGTGTTGCTAAGTGCAATGGTGTCATTTCTTCTAAATCCTTTAACAGCCAATTAGCATGCCGAGACAGGAGCAACTTCATGAAGCGAACATTGCCCTACAAATAGACACAAAAACACAGCCATATTTGAGCAACACACTTAAAGCAATCGGCATTCTCAGGTGTACTCATTATGAAATAAAGAAATCTAATGGAAATAATACCATATGAGGTGTTCCTCAAGGTTCCGGTATAGGGACTTTTTTCTTTTATGTTCTTTAAATTTTTTTCTGTTCTTGGATTATTCTAAAATATAGTTTTCTAATACAATTTGTACTCTAGTACTTGATAATTTTTCTATAACAGCAAAACTGACTGTAGTGACGGCTGCAAAGTTTACATTAACATGCTCATTCTAATCTGTTGCTGTTTCTGTAGTAACATCAAATGCACAGAGACTGAATGCTCCACGTAATCGAACACTTTTTTAAAAAACGGTTTAATTATTTAATACATACTTAATATCTATTTCACGTTAGAATATATTTATGTAATCTTTAAGAAAGAAATCTACAGTTCTGTGTAATTTATATATTTTTTTATATTTCTTTTTACATTCTATTTTATTTGTGAGTTTAATAAATCTGTAAATTTCTTAATTCCATCCCAGTTGTTTAAACATTTATTTATTTATTTTTATTGTAAAATTCTATCTTTAGTTTAATTGTATTCTTCTAGTGCAATTTTCCTTTTATTGTAGTGAAATCTTTCTATTCTATTCTATTCTGTTCTTCTTTTTTTTTCATTTTAGGTCACAGACATAAGGATTTGTATGTTTGTGTATATGACAAATAAAATTAGAATTGAATTAAATTATAAAAATTATGCGTATAATCCATGTACGCATGGAGTTTGCATGTTCTCCCCAGGCTTGGTGGTTTTCCTTCAGGTACTCCCGGATTCCGCCCACAGTCCAAAGACATGCAGGTTAGGCTAACTGACATTCCCAAATTACCCACAATGTGTGAATGAAAAGTGGGCATCAAGTTAATGCCACAGAAACAACAGATATATATCTCGGGGGGTATGGAGTATCTGGTGCCCGATGTACCGGATGGAGAGTCCAAAAAAATCTACTTTGAGGTAATAACAATATCTGTGCAAAACATCAGCCCGCATTACACTACTTTAATGATTAGTGGCACACCATTATAAATGGCACATAAATGTTGTATTTGTTGAGGTTTGAAAAAGCTCAAACTGCTAAAATATATCTTCAAAACGAATAGATAAAAAAGATTTTCTTTCATGAGAAGCTTCTTTATACAAAATTCTTCTTTATACAAAAGAGCTTTTTTCTGTTAAAAGGTATCTTGCTGTACTTTTACATTTTGTGCGTGGGGTTTGCATGTTCTCCCTGTGCTTGGTGGGTTTCCTTTAGGTACTCCAGCTTCTTCCCATAGACCAAGGACATGTGGTGTAGGCTGAATGATGCTTCCAAATTGCCCGTTGTGTATAACTATAACTGGGTGTGTGAGGTGAAGGTACCATGCCTAGTGCTGCAAGTCCTCCGGGATAAATAAACAAATTAAGCAGTATAGATGCTGGATGGATCTTATGGTTTTCTATCCAAATCAAGTGCGTTAGTCCTTTTACACCACTAAGATTTGTCAATTATTACACTACCACATTGGGGCAGGGACGGTTCAGGTGGTTGAGACTCTGGGTTGCTGATCGGGAGTTTGAGCCTCTGTTGGGTCCTTAGGCAAGACCCTTATCCCCGACACCCCATAGAACCCAGCCAGTGCATGCAGTGGTGGTCCCAAGCTCAGTTGGAAAATGGGAGGGTCGCAAAAGGAAAAAGCATTGTGGTGATGATGCATTGATAGAATGTAGTGACCCGTAAAATCAAATGGACAAATGGCAAGAAAAAAAGAACACCTCATTGCATTTGTACCGTTTTTTAATAGTATATTCTGAATATATACTCAATAAAAGCAAGTTCCCGTAAAACACACTGGTATTATAAACGGACACTTCCTCACCAGAAGTTCTGTATACTATATATACACACACGTGTGTGTTCGTGTTGTCTCTGACATGCTTACCACCATTTAAAAGATTCAGCGGTGAAGGTGGTACGCGTGTGCGTTATGTATGTGTGTGTCTGGCTTCGTGGTCTCTATCCTCAGCCCAATTAGTGTGTTAATCCCTAAGCTACAGCTCTATTGATCTAGGTGTCAGAGTGATCCCCATCAACTAGTCTTCTTCCTCTGCTTCGTGTCTTCCCGCTCTGCACCGCTCCCATTACAGATGTCATATTGTTACATGCTGTTTCTTTCCACTTACACGTTTATAGGATTTAAAAATAAACTATTCTCAGGTGTTTGGAACATTTGGGATGTCAAAACTGGACGTCCAAACCCACAGGCATGAGATCCGAGACAATTGGGAACACTAGGGGGCAGTAGGGTCCCTATATCGGGCCTCCATAAAGTATTTTAGCATCCTGCTGTGTGAAGATACAGCTAAAGAAAAATCAAAGGTAGCACAGTGAGGAAGTCAGAGTGAGAGAGAGAGAGAGTCAGAAAGAAAGTTATTGTGTTAGAGAGTATGTGTGTGTAGACAGAGAGGGTCACCTTCTGTGCAGAGAGATGCAGTGCGGTCCTCTTGCTGCGATCAGCTTTGTTGACGGATGCTCCGGCCTTCAGTAACGTCTCCGCACAATCTAAGCGGTCAGCAAGCACGCAGTACATCAGAGGAGTCCGGCCAAACTGATCCTCACTGTCTCTCAAACATGGTTCTGCTGCGCACACACACGCACGCACACACACACACACACACACACAGACACATAATATTTGTCTAACTATCCTTCCATTGACAAAATTATGAACCTCATCAACCAGAAGGAAACATTTTTGGTTCCTTTTTTTTTTTTCTTCTTCTGCTTAGTATTATTATTAATACTAATAATAATAGTAATTATTATTATTGTTATTATTATTAGAGTTTCTGCAAATTAGTTTGTAGGTAACAGTGTTCAGTTGCTGCAGTACTAAATAGTGGATAGCTCCTCTTGTTTGAGCTGCCTTAGCTCTGTGTGTGTGTCTCTTTTGGTGTGTAATGTGCGGAATTGGACACTAACTGTGTGTGTGTGTGTGTGTGTGTGTGTGTGTGTGTGTGTGTACCTGTGATCAGTCTCTGTAAAGAGCTCCTGTCTCCATTCACGGCTGCTGCATGTACCTGTGAGCTTAAGGGGGCGGGGCAAGACGACTTCAGAGGCTGCTCCATAGCCTAGAAGATATGCACACACACACACACACACACACACGCACACACACAGTTAGTGTCTGCCTCACACATTACATTCACTCTACAGTCTGATCAACAAAATGACACGCACGCACACGCGCACACCCACCCACGCACACACGCACACACACACACACACACACACACACACACACAGCTATGGCAGCTCGAAAAGGATTAGCTTGGTAAACCAGGAAGCAACAAGCAGGGAATGGTCTCATTTGTTATTTATTCTTATTAATATCCATGAGAAATTAATTAATATTTATTAATATTACTCATTAATTTACTTTTTTTAATGTGAATCTATTACACTCTACGAATTAGTGATGCTTCCATATTCTACAATCCCAAATGAATATAAATTAGTCCTGTTGCAATTTAATACATTGTGTGTATAGTCACTTGATGTGTGTGATTTTACAAGGAATAGCTGTGTTACTGGAATCACGAGCTAAGAAGCCGGATAGCCTTTGTGCATGCTCACAAGCCATGGCGAGATCTCATGGAGGATTAATTACACATTAAAGTTTATACATGCCACTGAAGAGAGTGAGACATGTCAATAGGAACGATCCATTGAAAAGAGCATTTTAAGAGTATTTTGTTCTTAAGATGAATACAGTACAGTGCAAAAGTCTTAAGCCATGCCTTATTTCTTTTCATGCCATATTAAATGTAATACAATTATGAGGATTATGAGGATGTTTCGGAAAGTTAGATATATAAAGATACAATTTTAAAAAGTGGTTGTTTATGTAACAACCTCAGCAGCAACCTCATTTCCCCTCTCATCTCTTCCAACCACTCAGTTTTTAGCATCATCAGTATACTAATCACCAGCATGATCGTTTGTCATCTTTCTCACTGGTTCATGCCTTAAGTTAGATGTTTTTATGCTTGAATGATTCATAGGTCACTATGTGGCTTGACAAACAAAAGACATTCCTCTGAAACTGCTCAGGTACAGGGACTGGATTAAAAAAATGAGAACCAGAAAAGTCCTTCAGTAAGCCTGGAGAAATATTTCTCAAGATTACATAAAAATACAGGGCTGTCAGGTTCTTTGAAAGCAAAATGTGAAGGGGGAAACAAGACTTTTGTACAGTTCTGTACATGAAAGAAATGCAGTAAGGATCGCTGGCTCTCATTCAATGGTGTTGAGGTGCAAATGTCTGTCGGATAGTAAATACATAACCAGCCTTCCAGCAATATGTTATATTTCAAAAAAGAAATAGTAACAAAAAAAAAAAACAAGAAGAATCTTGTCTTCAATGAGGATAAATGGCTTGCACTGTATTTATGCTAGGGGCTAATAAACCTGCACCCGCAATCACAGATATCAAAGCATACTTCAAGCTAATAAAACACACTGCACATTGTGAAGGAGCTTTGTGTTTCAGCTTTGAGCAGAGGAGTGAAGTCAAAGCAATCAGTGATTCCTAAAAACCTTAAGATGGCAAACTGGTAGGTAAATCTTGGATGGATCACATGCACACACCCACCCACAATTACACACTACGGGCCTTTTGGAAGTGCCAGTCAATCTAAGGCGCATGTCTGTGGGAGTAAACCAAAATAAAGGGAGGAAACCCACCAAGCTCAGGGAGAGCATGCACACACACGCGCGCGCACACACGCGCGCGCACACACACACACACACACACAAACAAACCAGAGATGTGAGGCAACAGCGCTAACCAGTAAGCCACCACGAAAACACTATCCTATACATTTAAGTTACAGCTTTACCTCTAACTGTTGCACTGACACTGGAGACTCCTTCCAAATTATGCCAAATAAACATTAGCTCACAAAAAACACTGATTCTTAATTGTATGCCCAACATACGAGTCCCTGTGTACTTTGTTACCATAGAAACAAACACGGTGACAACAAGCGCATTAATATAATCCAGCTGCCAGAGCTCCTGCTGTGCTGAGCAATTCAAACCGACTTAGAGCATCTTTTGTAAACGTCAATCGCTTTTACGCCTTCATTCACGAGAAATTTCATCACAAGTCTTGGTTTTTATGAGGGGCGTTCAAGTCAAACTGGGATTTGTCATGTCCTGGAACATTTCTCGTGAATGAAAAACATAAAACTGATTACCATTTTAAAAAAGGGGACTCTTAGTTGCAGTAAAACATGAATGGTGCAAACGTTTTGGGCGTGAATGACGATCCCGAACAAGGTGGCTCACAGCCCACTGCAGTCGGACCGTGAACGGTCAGCGAGTGATCCTTGAAAATCGCCAATCTGCAGAAGAGACGCGTCTGTCTGTGGAAACTGTACACACGATCATTCACGACCACCACTTGCACGTTACAGGAACTCGTCTGGGAGTGATCGCCACAGTCCTGACCTCACTTTAAGCCATTTCTATGGCGTTATATTCCTGCCACAATTCTGAGCGCGCGGTTTGACATTTTGAGAGCGGACAAAGCACTCTGTCTCCACTGCGCGCTCAACAGCTCGATTCTGCGCGTGCAATGTCTCCCCTGCTCGCTCAACATGTTCTCAGCGCACGCGCGACTTCTCGATTCTGTGCGCGCTCGACTCTGCCTGCACGTGCGTGCAACATTTATTTTCTGTGCGCGCT
>JAOVVA010000027.1:11790510-11803911 GCA_028565275.1 Leiocassis micropogon | reverse complement strand
CGTTCGTTGGGATTTAAACGCCAAGAAAAAGCTGCATGCAACGTTTTTTTGACGCCATATAAACGCGCAGCCGGACACACGCACATTACCAAAGCCCGTGTGAACACTCTCATTGACTCCTATGTGTAGAAAGCACTCGGCGTTAGATCCGCGCTCACCGGACGCTACGAACACAAGAAAAAAGCTAAATTTTAACGCCCGCGTGAACAAGGCCTAAATGAGCTACTGCTGAGCAGAGAACAGCAGACATGTGCAGCAAACCGAGGAGTGATGATATCGTCTTATATGATGTCACATTAGAGGGAAATCTAACGGGTTTGTTTAAGCCCCGGCCAAAACAGTAAACAGAAAGTAAGTTTTTCTCACATTTTGTTTGTGGATGAAGACTGGAGACCCATCTGAATATCTAAAAATGACTAAAAAGTGAATTTTGCATAATAGGTGCCCTTTCAGTCTTTCATGGATGTTTTTCTAATTAATCTAACAGGATGAAATAATGATGATTGGCAGGTCCACAGGATTGATCGCTGATCTATAACCGATCTTGTGACAGGAAGCTGAAAGAGCTGTATTGATTTTTAAGTAGCAGTTGTACTTATGAATATTACAAACCATAATCCTGGAGTAAACCGCTGTTCGGTTGAGCCGCTAGAGGCTCCACTCTGTAAACAACCTTAGATCGTATAGCATCATAAATAACGCAGGACAGCGACATTTGTCTTTTGTTTCTACTCTTGTGAATAAAACACGTACGCCTACGAACACACACGGCCCACAGGCTCACCCCTTCCTCCCCAACAGCACCTAATTGGGCTAAATCTGTGATCTAATTAAACGTCCAATTAGTAAGAGAAGGGCCATTTAGCCGGTGGCGACTGGAAATAATGCGATTGAAAAAAAACCAAACAGAAAATCAATAACAGAGAGGAGAGGGAACGAGGGCTAATCTAGATGGATATGTAACCTGCAGATAGAGATGCCTCGTCCTACAGGACTGTGCGGTGTGTGTATGTGTAGACATGTTATTCATTACGCACATACTAATCATATTAGTTTGCAAACACATGCTCACACGCACAAAACATTATTGTCTCAGCACGGTCGGTAAGGAGGATTGCATTATTCTATTAACACGCTCGCGCGGCCATAAAAGAATCAGCAACCCATCAATTATTAACAGCCCACTTAACCTTGGAGATGGCTATGCCTCCCAGAGAAACATTCACTTAGCTCCCGCTTCATCAAATATTAACATCATGGTGATAGTCATTGTGGAGCCCGGTACATGGCAATGAAGAAAAGTCAGCCAAACACTCATTGTGTACATGTTTAGATTCATACAGTGGTGTCTCCAGCAGTGTTGTAATATCCCATGACACTATTCTGATGCTCTCCGAAATACCTACAGCACCATGCTCTTCTTTTCTGAGACCATCCAAAGCTACTTAGATTTTTTTTAAAAAGAATCATTGGGTATATCAAGAAGTGATATACAAAAAAAAATCTTTTTGATTGTATCCACGGTAATTTTGTTCATATCCATTCATTTCCGAGATTTTACCTTCTCTTAGTTTAGAGAAAAATTTCTGACTCTTATCAAGATAAGAAAAAAAAAAAAAAAACTCCAGTTTACACACTCCAGGAATAGTCTGAAACATACAGTAATGTGTCATATCATCAAATTTAAATTATATGTTTTTTTTAACTGGTCAACTGATCACAATTAAGACTATAAACACCCTTGGATGCTAGCATGCTCTCTGCTTCTAAATGCTTTGGCCATTCAGAGAGTGCATTTTTAGAGATCGCAAAAATTTGATGAGATGGATGAATGGACACTGAGACATTTTGGATTGAGCACTCTAAAACGTACAATTATGAAAACCACTATCCAGTTCATATGGTATAAAAAAACCTTTACACCCTAACATAGGTGACAGAGGTTATGCCCTAACTCCATGTGCCATCAAAGCACTTTTTTTTTTTAATGTTTTTACTTTTTAATGGCTATACAGCAATTTGGGAACGCCAGGTCTTTGGACTGTGTGAGGAAACCCACCAAGCATAGGGAGAACATGCAAACTCCATGCACACAGAGACGGGAATCGACCCTGGCCGGGAATTGAACCCGGACCCTGGAAGTGCAAGGCGACAGTGCATACAACATACACCTGACCTTATATGGTGTGCAGCAGGGGATTACTTGGAGAAATAAAGTTAGTTTTTACTCTCATGACTGTGTTCTGTTATTCTGCACAAGTAAAATTCCTGGTTTGACTTGGGACAATGTACAATACTGCTCCCTTGTGGTGCACAAATTAATAAATATAAGAGCTACGGAGAAACATTATGCAAAACATTATCGGTTATAAATTCTTCATCAAACCCCATGTTACTAATTTCTGGTATTGGTAAGGATTGGTGTAAATTCTGCATTGATTCATTAATTTTTGAGTCAGTGACAAAAATAGTTCAAAAGATTTTTTTTGTAACTTAAAACCTGTGCGGTGTGCTCAAGTTAATGTAAAATTTGTATTTAAATTAGCTTAATAGGTATGATATTAATTTTCCATCAGAAACTAAAGGGTTAATATTTGTGAAAATGTCAAAAATATAATCTACAATAAACAAGAAATCATGTGTTTTTCTTGTGCTTTAAATGTATATGAATAAGTCAATTGAATTAACACATCTAAATGATATCCTTTAAAGTAGAAACAAGTTTAAAGTCAATTTCTGTTACGAATTAAGTTAGAGTTGGCAACTTAAATCTGCAACTTAGGTCAAAATGTGAACATTAATATTTGGGCATGAAGAAGTTCTTGCTATCAGAGTTGGGTTACGTACGAACATTTGCTGATGTTCTGGACAGACAACTCAGATTATCTGAATGACCTTCAGTTCACACCTCTAAGACATGTCCTAAAACCCAGATTTACCACAAGGGTAGAAACTGCATGCTGAAGAGGTAAATTGTGTTGTTCTTTGGTATCAAATGTAAAAATGTAAGACAATTTATGAAGGTTCAACAATGCTCATTACAGTGAGACAATTATTGAAGATCTGAGGCCTAAACTTTAGATTAAACACAGAGGACTGCTATCCAAGGGTTGTGATCTTGCACATCCGCTCACTTCTGCCCACACTGTTTGAAGTGTTAAATTATCCTCCCTATAGTGCCGATCTTGCTCCATCACAGCATCTTTCACCTGTTTGGTCTCCTGAAAGCATCTCTACAAGGACAAAGATGCACTTCTGATGAAGTGAAGACAGCATTCGTGACTCGCAGCTCAGCCTAAAATGTTTTTAATAAGGGAATACGAAAGCTTGTGGACAGATGGACGAAGGATATTTAAAAGCAAGGAGATTATGTCGAAAAATGCCTCATGTTTTTTCAAAAAGTTAATTAAACGCAATTCTACAGCCAGAGTGTGTATCATTTTTGACTCACCCTCATATTTTTACAAGTAACTGTTTATACACATTTATCCAGCCATGAAATACTCAATAGTAAATCGTAATGTGCACACATAATCTATGCTATTTTTGTTCTTTTATTTAGCTATTTTTAGATATTAAATTAATTTAAAAAAATTAATTGGTTTTTGAAATGCATGTTCCTATTTAAAAAATAAAGAAAAAAAGAAAGAAAAATAACATGACAACCGTTTAAATGGTTGTAATCAGAGGTAGTATAGATCATGGTTTTAACCAAAAAAATAATAATAATCCTGTGTACAAGCTGTATGCAAGTAACTTCTAACTGCATATCCTTAACTACAATTTCTCCTCCACGCAAAGTCTGAAATGCTGGAAACTAAGCTTAATTTCCTCGTCCTTCATTCCAACCCAAAACCAAGCCTCACCTTTATGATGCATAACATTGAGGAATCTCTTTGCACGTTCTTGTGTAGCAGGTATCTATTGTTAATTTGGTATGAAGGGCTGAGGTGGATGAAAACCACTGACTCTTACCATGATGAAGTGCAGGAGTTAACAAAACACCTCAGCAGATGTTGCCCAGCTTTGTGTTTCCTCACTGGGCCAGGAATCGCTGCAGGTCCCCCTGGCAGCTCTGCTGCATCTTCCTGAGGATCAGAGACAGTGGATAAAACACACACACACACACATATGCTCTCTGACAGAGCACCAAACACCTGCTTTGAGCTGATCTGTTTTTCTGATTGAATATTTTACACTCTACTGCTTACTGAAGACCACTGTAATACAAGAGTAGAGTATACTGAATAGTGAGATTTGTAAAATGATTGCTGCAATATTTTAAATTCACTAAAGAGGCAAAACATTTGTGGACGCCTAATCATCACAATTATACTCTACGTGATGATTCTCCGTGATGATGTTGAAAGCAGACAATTCTACAGAATGACTTTGTATAGTATGTTGTAGCATTACAATTTCAATTCAATGGAACTTAGAGGCCCAAACCTGTTCCAACCTGACAATGCCCCTGTGCACCATGTGAGCTCTATGAAGTCATGGTTTGCCAAGGCTGCAGTGAAAGAACTCGAGTGGGCTGCACAGATCCCTGACCTCAACCCCCCGAACACCTGCGTGGTGAACCCGAACACCAAAAGTACCCAAGGCCTCCTCTCCCTCATCAGGATCTGGCATTACCAATGGTCTTGTGGTTGAACGGGCAACTGCCCACAGCCATGATTCAAAATCTAGTGGAAAGTCTTCCCACGAGTGTGAATGTTATGACAGCAAAGATGGACTAAATTTCATCAAGTACATATCGATGTAATGGCCAGGCCATTGACCACTTTTGCGATAAACTGGAACACTGCCTTCCAAAAGTACTGGAACGACAAGATCAAAGCCACTTGGGGTGGCGATCAAAAGATGAATAGAAGACTAAACCTAATATTTATATATCACATCTAAATGGGTTAAACACCTCAGAACAGGCACCTTTTGTCTGAAGCCAGCACCTATATTTCAAGTGATCAAAACTATTGGAACCCATGACCAACATTTTTGTCTATGGGAGAAAGGAAAGCTATTTTAAAGCTGAGAAAATAAGAGAAATCGATCAGCATTAGGCATAGCCTATACAATGTATATGGACTAAAAAAAAGAAATCGCTGATGTTCTAACAATGAGACGTCTAACAGATCGGGAAAGTAAAATAACAGCAGCTGATTACAGAAACATTGTGAGAGCTGTGAAGAAAACCCCCAAACCAACAGTCTACAAAAGGTATCGCAACCTAAAAATAAAAGATATCACAATCCACCATTTAAAACTAGTTAGTAGTTTTTATTATTTTTTTTTTTATATATACACTATATGGAAAAAAGTTTTTAATTATTGAATTCCTGTGTTTTCATGAGGCCATTTATCCTCATGGAAGGCAATCTTAATGCTTCAGCATACCAAGACATCTTGGATAACACTATGCTTCCAACTTTGTGTCAACAGTTTGGGGAAGACCCTTTTCTATTCCAACATAACTGTGTCCCAGTGCACAAAGCAAGGACTATAAAGACATGGTTTGATGAGTTCGGTGTGGAACAAATTGACTGGCTCGAACCGCGCTCTGACCTCAACCCCATCGAGCAGCTTTGGGATGAACTGGAACGCAGATTGTGAGCCAGACCTTCTCGTCCAACATCGGTGTCTGACATCATAAATGCTCTACAGAATGAAAGGCCACGACATCCCACAGAAACATTCCAAAAACTTGTGGACAGCCTTCCAAGAAAAGTGGAAGCTGTTATAGCTGTGAAAGAGGAACCAGCTCCATATTGAAGTATTTGTATTAGGATACAACGTTATTGCAGGTTTGGCCAAGTTGTTTTTGTCCATATAGTGTATATTTGTCATTTAAGGTGGTGAAATGTTGCCATTCCTCTATAATCCTACAGGTGGTGCGCTCTAAACTATTCACAAATTGGCAGGCAGCACATCATCCTGTTTTGCAAATTATTTGCTATTTGTTTAGAATTAGAACAAAATTGTAAAACGTCAAGAATGAAATAGTATGTTTATAAAATTGTGATACTAACGGAATCGCAATACAAATCAAATCAAAACCTAGGTATCGTGACGA
Source organism: Leiocassis micropogon (assembly GCA_028565275.1). Taxonomy (NCBI): domain Eukaryota; kingdom Metazoa; phylum Chordata; class Actinopteri; order Siluriformes; family Bagridae; genus Leiocassis; species Leiocassis micropogon. The sequence goes on along the minus strand of JAOVVA010000027.1, from coordinate 11,797,835 downwards.
TCTCGTATCTGGTGATCCCTGGGTATTCCCATGCCTACAAGTTAGATTATCAACCTCTGAGCTGAATATTGCTATAAAGACTACGTAATTTTATTATCAGACAAAAATATATGGGGTTGTCCAAACTCTCCACAGCAAATTTAAATCAGGCACTGATTTAACTATTAAAGTTGTGGACTTGAAAATGGTAGCCCTATTTTTTGTTCATTAAAATCATATAAAATCAATAAGATTATAGTAATGCTCAGAAGTGAATCTGCATCTTTGTAGGGCTGCTTTCAGGGAACCAAACAGGTGAAAGATCAGACTGGGAAAGATCAGGTCTATAGCGAGGGAGCTTTAACACCTCAAACGAAGTTTTCGCAAAGTGTCAGATAAACAGTGTGGGCAGAAGTGTGCGGACGTGTGAGATCACAAGCCCTTGGATAGCAGTCCTCTGCATTTAATCCGAGGTTTAGGCTTCAGCTCTTCAATGAGCACCTCACTGTAATGAGCAATGTTGACTGTTGAAGCTTTTTCCTGATAATGTTCCAATACTGGACCTTAAGAATCCCAGAAAACTGTAAGCAGCAATTTTCCAGCTGATTGTTGACTTTTTAACTCTTTTTTTTTTCGTCGGATGTTTTCCGTTCCATACTCACTATTCCGTTTTACTCTCACACTCATAGTGATGAATCTATGTCTAATGATTCTCTTCAAGAAACTTTCACATTCCTTTCACACCCTCAGACCACAAACAAAAAAAATACATGACTCGCTGCATGCTTCTCTTCGTTCTTGCAATCAATTTTTGGGGCATCCATTTTTGCTCGCACCGCAGTTACAAATGAGCTAATGTAACACGTTCACGCCTGCACCTCAGTGACTAGGGAGACGGAAAGCGCTGATAAGACGACCAAGTGCGGCCAACAGATCTTTTTAAACCATTCTTGTAAGTTCAAATCTCGCACGGGCAATATTTCAGCAAAACTAACTCTGAAGGTTCAGTAATCTTTCTGATTTATAACAAAATGTCAAACAGTACTAATAAATCACTCACTCATTGTGTATCCTACGTTATTCTGTATACAGGGTTGCGGGGGGCTGGAGCCTATCCCAGGAGACTTGGGGCACGAGGCGGCGTGCTGGCCAGTCCATTTGCAAGGCACATACACACACGCAAGCGCTCATTCATACTCTACGGACAGTTTTAATGCCAGTTCACCAAATCAGCTTGACTTTGGACTGTGTAAGGAAACCGGGGTACCCGGAGGTAACCCACAAAAGCAGAGGGGAGAACAAGGCGGGAATCAAATCTGGATCCTGGAGGTGCAAGACGAAAATGCTAAGCACTACGCCACCTCCTCCTCCTAATAAAACAGTTAAGATAAGATCAAAACGCCATTATAAACTGTCTGAGAACACATGCAAACTACTGCACCTGGAGGGAAATGAGTCGACTTGTAACACATGGAGGTTGACTGCAGCTCTGTAAACACTGATTTCCAAAGTTACACCTTGTTATGAAGACACTGCTGTACTGTCAGTAAAGAGATGAGTCTGGAAAGCCTTTTATTTCCTGGTTATGTTTATCAGCTTGTGTAATGCGTATGCTGATGGCTAATAACTCACACATCTGCCGAATTTCCCAGAAAGGAAAAAACAACCCAAGTTTCTCTCTCTCCTTGCAACGGTGATGCAACTTACCTCATTCTAGATGAAACACGAGCAGCTTAACGTGACTGTACGCATCACAGTAAAAACCTTTACACTCCTTTCATTGTTTTAGGTTTTTTTTTTTTAAAACACCCCTCTAAAAACTTTTTTTTCATCCTGCAAACACATCTGGATTATAAAAAAAAAAAAAAAAACTACAAGTACTGGGAGAACATTCCGCTTTTGTAGTAGCATTTGGGACTTGTAGTTCTAATGCTGCTTTGTTAAAGGCGAAATAAGCTTTAAGAAACTACATTACCCAGAATTCGTGTATTCGCATCCGGAATTCCCTGAAGTTCCGGATCTCGGCTCGTCGTTTCCTTGCGGCTAGAGGAGAGGAGAGGAGGTGGTGTCGAGAGACTGGAAACGTTTCCCATCCCGTGTATAATCCCGATCAACTCCACTGTACAATGAAATTAACTTTCTTCAAGCCCGCCTCGGAACTCTACTATTTCACTATACTGCTGGTACGTAAGCGCTCGCGCATCTTTTTGCACTTCCTGCCTATAAGTTATGCTAGCAAGATAGCCAGTTAGCATCTAAGGCTAATCAGGAGTGTCATGATAGCGTTGAACAGTGCAGTGCAGACTAGTTATGGAGTTATAGAGTGATAGATGTGTCACCGGTGCAGACTAACTCGTACAGTGTGTATTATAGTACTGTAATGTGAAGTGAGCATTAATATGCGCAGGTTGGTTGTAACCCGGCTAAGCTAGTTAGCTGTGTGTGTACTGATCTGATTGATGAGTTATTAGCTGGTTAGCATAACTGGTGACTTTTTCTAAGTATTATGAAGAAATCCGGCGAGTTACAGCCAATCAAACTTGTTGAGAAGTTTTATTAATCAGCTAAGTCACTTAGCTAGCTGGCTAACTGTTACCTAGCAGTGTTACTAGCTTGCAGTGAAGCTTAGCAAACTCTGAATTATTTCCAAACCCTTTCTTTCTTTTTCTTTCTTACTTTCTTTTTCTTTAAAAAAAAAAAAAAAAACATATACCCTTTGTTCTGTAGTTATGACATATGAACCCAAGTAACCTTATGCTAGGTAAGTAACCCTAACCTTACCGTAAGGATAATAAACTAGCTACTCTGGCTCAAGTCAGGGCTCGTACACTCACACTCCTGTTTGGGGGGCTGATTTATGGTTATTACTGCTGTAACATCCGGTTGGTTTTAGTTTTCATTATGCAAAAAACGAGCAGAAACTAAAACAACGCTATAGGTTCGAGGACTTTTGATTAGAAGGATAATGTCAGGAAGTTGTGCAGATGTTTGTGTGTGTGTGATTTAGCTAAGACAAGCACTAAACTGGTCGCTTTAGGCTTTATTGGTTTTAACCATCGAGTGCAGGATTTGACTTAACCCAAGTTTATGGAGTTATTCTGGGATGCATTCCGTTGCCTTACATCCAATCCGGCCGGAGAAACCTGATTGGTCGAGTTCTCTGTTGTGGCTTAATCCTATTGGCTGACAACCCGGAACTAGTTTGAAGCGCAGCGCTGCGCTGTACTCGGAGTGATGTGAAGGTAACACAGGCCCTGCTTACAGTTCCATGAAAAGAATACGCGTTATACAAATAGTAGTCAATTCTGTCAATATTTGTCAAATATTTTTATGTTTCTAAAGTAATTAGACACATCAGAGATAAAGACATACGCACACACTTTGCTCAGTTCTCATATTTACCCCGTGTCTACTGACTATATGTAAGATATATATATATATATATATATATATATACAGTGTGCAATCACATTAACAACCTGTCTCTATTGCTGCTTTATATCTGTAATTTCCTTCAGGATCAATAAAGTGTCTGTTAGTGATGGGAAGTTTGAATCATTTTAGTGACTTAGTTTTTTGAATCTTTTGAAAAAAAACCTTTTTTTTAGTTATTTAGCTCATTTCGTTCTTTTTATCAGAAATAAAATAAATTGTTGCATTTTTAATAAACAGACCACATACACAAATTTTGGTTATAGCTCCAGTAATGAAAATATTACAATGAAGCTAAGGACATATTATAATAAACTAACGACTCAGAGTAGAAGAGTCATCGTGAAAGAATCGCTCAATTCTTTTTCCTGTACATAACCTACGGAGGTTTTGCGATAATTTGCGCATGCACGCCCAGTAGAAAATAAACGAATCACTCTCCGAGACTACTCGTTCTTTCTAGTCACGTCAAAAAGAACGAATCGATCAAGAACGACCAATCACTAGTGTCTGTGTCTTTCTGTCTGTATATACACTACCATTTAAAGGTTTGGACAAAACTTCTAATTCTTATTTTTTTCTACATTGCTAAAACAATCCTAAAGGCAATCCAAAATATGGACTAATCTAATTTGAACAGTTGATATCGAGATGTGTCTGCTACTTACTGTATGCTCTGTAAAGCCTTCATAACGGCTCTAATCTGAGGTGCCAAAAAATTGGTGTTTTTTATGAGGCTGGTGACTCTAAATCAACTTCTCCTCTGCAGCAGAGGTAAGTTTTAGTCTTGCTTTCTTGGGATGATCTTCATGAGAGACAGTTTCATCATAGTGTTTGATGGTTTTGCAAATGCACTTGACAATCCTGTTCTTGCAAGAACTATTGCAGAAAGGCTGACCTTTGTGTCTAAGTAACAACAACAGCAGCCAGTTGTTATTTTAAATGTGTTATTTTACAGTTTTGAAAAAAATCCAGTATTATTCTAGAATATGGAAAATAAATCTAAACTTGTGTCCAAATGTTTGACTGGTACTGTACATGGACACACACACACACACATATGCACAGTGCATTGTTTGTGAATGTGAGTGCAAGCATCAAGACGGCATTGTTAGAATGCGGTGGTGCAACTCGGGGATATCTCACAAACACTGTACTCTAAGGCTAGACAATTGCAATTTTATAATGAAGGTTTAACATGATTCTTGAACTCACCACTCTTGTTCAAGCAAAATATTTTCACTATCACAATTACCTGTGATAAATATAGCAACCTGTTCCTCCAGTGTCAGCGATTACCCAAGCGAATGAGCATCTGACAGGTCAGCATTACCAGAATTCAGTGCGACACTTCTTTGACAGAACATTCAGCGATCAAACAGCTGATCCTTGAAGATCAACTGATAACTTGTGTGTTACCGTTTGTGGGAACTGTACACACAATCATTCACCAACACCACTTGTACATTACAGGAACTGGACTGCGAGTTATTGCCACGTCCTCCGTCCAGTCCTGACCTCGTTTTCACATGTTTGGCCCGTTAAAGGAGTTTATGGGAGGCCAGCGTTTTAGACATACATGCAGAAAACATTCTAGCTTGATGGTATCCAAGCACTAGTGAAACGCAGGGATACATGCATTAGTGTAGCAGGGGATTATATCGAGAAATAATTGTAGTTTTTACTCTAGGTTATTTAGTACAATGAAAAGTCCCGATTTGACTTGAACACCCTTAATATATTTTCCAGCTTATTCATGTTACTAGTAAGGAAATATAATTTATTAACGTACCTTGTAATTATTTTGAATTTGCCATAGAAAGTGATATTAGTCTAAATATATATATGATATCCTAATCAGACATTACTTGTATATAGCCACAATGGTGTTTGGAAAATTCTATTCATTACAGTGTGATTCTTTGGCGTGACGTGTCGTGCTGAATTATGCTGAGATGTTAGACGCCCGTTCGCTTGAGTACTGCGGAACAGGTCTTCCTTCTCATCCATAGTGAAAGTATTTTCCCTTTACATTTGTTTTTGCTCGGAGCTATAGCTGAACAATAGCAAAGTGAGAAACCGTGTTAGATCTTCAGTTTAACTTATGATCATCATTTTCTGAGACGTTATAACGCAAAGGTTCAACTCGCGTACATTCGATGAACAGTCCGTTCGGCTTCCTTATTACGTATTGCCTCGTCTGTTCCTTCTATTGTGGCAGTTGGCGTTGCTCTTCTCATTATGCCAGGATCTTAGGAGGTCTAACTATGGCAGCATGCCGTATTGTGTGGATTGTGGATTAATCTCAAAGTTGGCTCGTTTGTACTTCTGTTATGTTTTGCTGACAGTAGGAGTGAGATTAGTCGACGATTTAAAGCAGTACTGTTACCCGGCTGCCAACAATATGGCTGTGCTTGCCATATGGCTCACGGACTGTGTTTAAATATATTATTATGGTGGATTAGATTCTTTTTTACAGGGTCAGTGGGCTCACTGTCATTTTAGAAACGCACAGAAATGCTTAATTCTGTTTCCCGTCGAGCTCAGATAACGACACTGTAGTGTTCCAGTTCTGTGTGTGCACACGAAAATGTTTATTGAACCGTTGCAACCCATCCCTGAACAAATACAAAACAACCCTTGAGTAAATTTGTGGTTCAGGGTAGCACTTTTGGCACCCACCATGTGCTCCTGTACTTCATTTTTCTACTATGTTTATTTTTGCCAGATTCATTTACATATAAGACACACAATTTTCTTTTAACACAGGTGAAGCTGCCTTTAGATAGTCAAGAAATGTGTAATGTCACTTGTAAGTATTATCTTGGGTTATTCTAAATGACTTGCAGTGCTATAAATGGCCTGCTGGTCGTAATTAATGGTCCGTAAACCTACTCATTTATTGACTGAGTTTATTTTTTTGTTTGCTTGTTTGTTTTTTTAACTTAGTAGTGGACATGTGACGTACTTACAGATTTACCTCCATACTGCCTTACTTCAATACTTACTTTGTAACTGCTAATTTACGGACATACTTCGTGATTTAATTCATGACCGTTGTACTGACTGCAATATTTCCTGACTTATTTCCTACTTACTTTCTGATTTTTGCTCATTTATGGATTTACTCATTTTCTTATTGACTTCCTCACTTGTTTGCTGACTTTATTCCTGACTTAAAGACCTACTGATTTTCTGACTTGCTTCCTGGTTTAAGGGCTTATTTTCCTACTGACTAACTAACTGACTGACTTCCTAACTAGGGATGTAACGGTATTGTAAATACCGTCGTACCGCAATAGCAAATTTTTTCCGATACTACCGTGGTCGCATGACTCGATAAAACGATAGGTCTTCTAAGAAAAGTTTGCTCAGGCGAATGGAGCGAACGGGAGGTAGCAGGAACTACAATTCCCATCAGCCCAGGCGTGGCCATCATCCTTTGCAGTCTGTTGTCGCTACAGATCCAGTAATGTGGAAATGGCGGGTGCTGCTAGTAGCGGCGAAGGAAAAGAGATGGAAATGGTCGAACCTAAAGCGGGTTTTAAATCAGATGTGTGGAAGCATTTCGGTTTCTCTCTGAAAAGAAACGAGAAAGGAGAGAAGGTGACAGACAAAGAAAATACGGTATGCAGGCACTGCCTGACTGTGGTGAAATACAAGTCGGTTAATACGACTAACGTGAGGAGCCATTTGTTAAATCATCACCCCGAAAAGTTCCGTGAAGATACGGGGAGCAAAATCCAGTCGGCCCAAAAGAATGTAAAAGAAGCATTTACAGCCTCACTCCCCTACAACAGTGCGAGAGCACAAGAAATCACAAGATGAATTGGTGATTGTTCAGTGTTCATGTAAACTGTTTAATAAACACTTCTGGCACTTTTTTCGAGTCTCTTCATTAGTTTTGTTTTTCC
>JAOVVA010000027.1:11772904-11784035 GCA_028565275.1 Leiocassis micropogon | reverse complement strand
CATGCAAAAATATATTAGAGCATGCACAAATAATTTGGACATGCAAAAAAAGATAATTTGAGCATGCAAAAAAAAACTATTTGAGCACAAAAAAATAAAAATTATTTGAGCGAGGAAGAAACTTATTTGAGCATGCAAAAATATAATATTAGAGTATGCACAAATAATTTGGACGTGCAACAAATAGATAATTTGAGCATGCAAAAAAAAACAATCAGTCGACATAAAACAATATAATATATATAAAAATATATACATATTAGTTTTTTTGCTCAGATTGTGGCACAAAACTTCTGCCATAAATGCGGTCTTCTGCAGTTGTAGCTCATGACGGTTGAAACTTGACATATTGTGCATTCTGCAATGCAAACTAATGATCAACTTTTAACAGGCAGTAAGAATTCAGCAGAGCCACGCCAGTGCATATTACCGATCCACAGACACTCAGAGCATTACAGCACGTTAGAACACAATGCAGCGCTCTAAAAACCGTTCACCCTGCTCGCTCTTTCTAGCTGACATAGCCCAGCGCTACAGGATCAGCAAGTACCCGACCCTGAAGCTCTTCAGAAATGGCATGATGATGAAGAGGGAGTACCGAGGTCAAAGGTCGGTAACGGCCATCGCCGACTTCATCAGGCAACAGAAAGTCGACCCGATCACAGAAATCCGCAGCCTTGAAGAGGTCAATAAAGTAGATGTGAGTATACACACACACACACACACACGTACTGTATATGCACGATGTATACGAGCTGCACCGTCCTAGGGTTTTCCCGTTTCTCATCCGCTCTTCTCCTTTCAGAGGACTAAGCGAACCATCATCGGCTACTTCGAGCAGAAGAACTCCGTGAACTACCACACGTATGAAAGAGTGGCCAATATCTTGAGAGACGACTGCGTCTTCCTGGCAGCATTCGAGTAAGAACACTCTGACATCAGTTACTGACCCTCGCACAGGAGTGTCAGTAGCTGCAAAAACAAAACAGCAGGAGCTTCTTAATGAAGTCTATGGCTGTAGGTTATTCATTTTAGTGCTAAGGCAAGTGCAGCGTTGTCTCGCAGGTAGAACAACACAGGCTGGATGGTAATTCTTATCTTTCTCGTTCAGTGAGGTGTCGAAGCCCGAGAGGTTCAGTGGTGATAACGTCATCTACAAGCCAATAGGAGAGAACGTTCCTGACATGGTGTTTCTCGGCTCGCTCACAAACTTCGACCTGGCGTACGCGTGGGTCCAGGACAAGTGTGTGCCACTGGTCCGGGAAATCACTTTCGAAAACGGAGAGGTAAAATCTCTTTTTCCTCCTCATATACATATATAGACTCACTGGCCACTTTATTAGGAACACCAGTAGCTATGCTCGTCAGCCAAAGTTTTCAAAGTTTCTGGAAAAATTAAGCCACTAACCAGGCCACGGTTAAAGCTAAAAAAAATTATAAAATTTAAAAAGGGAATTTGAGCATATATAAAATAAATTCTTATTTTATAAAATCGATTTTTATGAATGTTTATTTGAGGTTTTAAAAAAATTCTTGAGCATGCAAAAATTAAACAAAAAAAACCTATTCGAGCATGCAAAAATATACAATTTGAGCATGCGCAAATAATTTGCATGCATTAATATAACGTGCAAAATATAGATAAGTTTGAGCATGCATAAAAATATTGGCATAAAACACTGAGCGTACAAAAAGTATATATTTAATTTTTGCCCATTCTGATGTTTCGTACGGACATTAACTGAAGGACTTGATGTGTTACTGCATCATTTAATGCATTACACTGCTGTCACATGATTCACGCATTAAAAGAAGCATGTGAGCTGAAGTAAGCGTATAGTGATTATACCTTATCAGGCTATGAAGTGTCTGTGATAGAACCTAACACGCTTGTCGAGAATAAATGCTCTGTATTGAGCATCGTAACTCAATTAAACTAATGTTAGAATCACGTGTGTGTGTGTGTGTGTGTAGGAGCTGACAGAAGAAGGCATTCCATTCCTGATCCTCTTCCATCTGAAGGAGGATACAGAAAGTCTAGAAAAGTTCCAGCAGGAAGTGGCACGGCAGCTGATCACTGAGAAAGGTATGTACACTGGGCATGAAGAGAAGGTTACACACATACAACTGAACACACTATGGGTGTGTATGGACGTTTGAATTCCCACTTCCTGTAGAGGTTTACCAACCATCTGTCTGTTCATTAACTCTGATAATTAATACAGTATATGCAAAATATAAAAATGAGCATCCTTTTGAGAGTGCCAATAATTTTGGAGCTTAATATATTAGGATAGAGAGATGTAAAATAGTCACAGATTTTGACATGAATGCTCTGTTTTCTCTTTCCTTGTGTGTGTGCGTGCGTGTGTATGTGCGTGCATGTCTCAGGCTCTATAAATTTCCTGCATGCCGATTGCGATAAGTTTCGGCACCCTCTGCTACACATCCAGAAGACTCCTGCCGACTGCCCCGTCATCGCCATAGACAGTTTCCGCCACATGTATGTCTTCCCAGAATTCAACGACCTCACGTAAGTACCTCTCGCACCGTCTTTTCTCACAGCGTCTTTTTAATTAGGCGTGTGTGCGCGCGGGTTTGTGGAATACAGAGAAGAATTGCAGGTTATCTCCAGCTCCAGAAACCTCGCAATTAAATACTAATTATTCTACCTTCACCCTTAAACCATCTCTCTCTCACACACACACACAAACACACAACCTAGTGCTCCAGGCTTTAACTTTTAACTAGTTAATTTAATTAATGTGAGCAAACGGTGTCTTTTTAAAAAAAAAATGTTTATATGCGACGTTTCTTTGCTCGTTTAAGCGTTATCAGGTTTGGAGTCTAAATCCAGTACATTTCCAGAAATCTCCATAATTCAGCACACACTGTATTTCATTAACAGTCGCCGTGTACCATTATTCGATCCCGGCGTTATCGGCTCACCTCACTGCAGACCTCGATGTCGCAGATCGGCCGGGAGCTTAAGTTGGTTACCGTGGCGTCTGCAGCGAGACAACGTCGTTATCTCGTTACACACACGAGGTTTTGGAGACGGCCCGGCTTCCCTGAGCTCTTAGCCAATCGCTTATCAAATCAACAAGGGCCGCTCCTCGAGTTTATTCTCATCTGTTCACTAGCTCTCAGACACAAATCTTTTCTCTTGACTTTTTTTCACCACAGTGTCTGTTTTTTTTTTTTGTTTTTTTCAGGGTTCCTGGAAAACTGAGGCAGTTTGTATTGGACCTCCACTCAGGAAAGCTGCATCGAGAGTTCCACCATGGACCCGACCCCACGGACAGCACTCCAGGACAGGTCAGAAAGCTCCGAAAGACAGAGTGCATTACTTACTTTTGTAGTTTCATCAACACAGACCCTCCACTTACACCAACAGTGACAAGCAGGCAGGAGGAGTAAGTGGGCGGGGCAAAGTGAATTATGTAAATTGTAGCCAATGAGAATTGGTGACTTTTTGTAGGACTAGTGCATTTAATTTGCACATGATTCCTCCTCACAGCTCCAAAGCAACTTAGATTTTGGTTTCAGTAAGTAAAGTCCTGACAAAACGAGCCAGACCCTAATATTCCAGTAATAATAGGAGTCATGGCCCAATCTGGATAAAAGTGCATCATATAAACACGCCAGTTTGAACACTCTGACCTGATCTGGTCCAATTGTAAATCTTTGATGATCTGTTCAGTAAGTAAATATTACCCACGTAAACACTTAATCTGATCATTTCTCTCTTGTTGGAATAAATGTTTTCTTTCTGTGTATGTTTACCCCATATGGGGTATTATTAAGTGACATGAGTTTCCAGGAAATAAATAAATTTTGCTTACAGTAATTCGGTAAACTCATAAATAACCACTCTCTCCCACCAGACGTTACTTCAGACTTCCATCCATTTTCTTCCTGGTCTCTGGCTGAGAAAGGAGCACTGACTGGCTCACAGTTTATACGTAAACACGTCTAGCCAGTCAGAGATGAGACTGAATTCTAGTGACCAATCAGAACTCAGAAGGCAGGAGTTAACCTTAAAGTTGGAGAAGAAACAACTACCACTTTTGTTATATTTTTGACAGATTAAACACTTCATAGTGAGCAGAATTTAAGAACTGTAAATTCCGAAAAACACGCATTTTATCAGATCAGCGTACATGTAAATGATGTCAGGCGAAAGGAAGAAATAATGTCCATGTAAACATAGCAAGTGATCCTTCTCACAGGTGTCTTTTACATAGAAGCATTTTCTATTCTCATTTTTTTATATATTGGGAATTTATTAAAATGGAATCGCCATATAATCTAGGTTAGTGTAAATCTAATTAAAATGATTACAACTGTCAGTAAAAGTGAAGATCTTAAATAGTGTCAAATAATGATGCACAATCTCAGTACTGTGTTGGGAGTCAGGTAACAACATTTAACACTAAGCGTGTGTAATTACATTTTTTGTTTAGTTATTAATTAAAGAAATTATAATTTTGCCACCTTATTATCTATGAAACTTTAAGGGAGGAGGCTGACTCAAGTTTCTTCGTGCTGCTTCCACTCCTGAAAGACTGCCAAGTGCCATGGAAGAAAAAAAAGGCTCTCTTATAGAATATAATCATGCAGTGTATATTTGTCCAAGAAAATGCTCGCTCTTCATGGTCACTACCATCTCTTTACGGTGAAAACACCATGTACTGGTGCATTCAGACACATCCAGTTTAAACTCCTTACTTTGTCGCGCTTAATTTGCCTAACCAAGAGCTGTGGTTTTTTTTTGAAGGCCCCTAAGTTTTTTCAAACTTAAACTGAGGGAGAAACATGCGTCGTGCATATCTGGTTATCATTAATTATTAATGAATAATCGATCACACGTTTGACTAAAATTTCCAACACTTATCAGGATTTGAACTTATAATAAGCAGCCATGCATTTTGTTAACGAAGGACGTTGTGCCTCAGCGGGATATCCTGAAGCTGTAAATGACACATTAAATGATAAGAAAATTGCATTTGTTTTTGATCACTCGGGTAATGGAGTCCAACCCTACTTCATTTCATCCCATTTATTAACAGACATGGCGGCTTGTCAGGCAGAAACGTATATTTGTTTGTTTTGTGACTGCATTAGCAATAGATAGCCGCTTCGTTTGAACCATCATCAAAGGATCAGTCACTATCTTTAATACAGCCCGCGCTTTAGATGACATTTCAGCCGGTTATTTTCGAAGATCAAAGTCAGCTATGTGACAAGACGTCCAGACGTCAGGCTGAAGATCCGTTCTGGAAAAACAGATCAAGAACCGAGCGAATTAATGCAGGTTTCATGTAATTAACGTTATTAACTAGTGCTGACGTCCGACCGGAGAACAGAGAGGCAGAGTGTTTAATGTGCCAACCCCCAGAGACGTGTACATCCAAGCCCGGGTTTACGTTTACACTAAATCATTTCAAAGTGATGCAGGATGGACAAATCAGTAGCCTGTGCACCAGGTACACGCAGATTTCATATCTGGGCTGAGGTTTATTCGTAGTCGCCTGGCAGATAAATGTATTTACAATCCAATAAAGGAACATAAAGAAGAGCAGTTAAAAAAAAAAAAAAACAGAATGCTGGAAGTGATGATAAAATATCCACTGCATTCATAAAGCAAAGTGTAATTTTAAAAAAATGGAAAATAACGATTTATACAAGGGGTGTTCGTCAAACCGGGACTTGCGATGAATTCTTTTGTGAACTAAGGCGAAAAACCGATTGACGTTTACAGAAAACATTTTAAAGAAGGCTGTATGTCCATAAATGACGATGGCTCAGAGCCCACTGCAGCCGTTCCCATGAGTATTCAGCACGTGGACCGTCTAATCCTTAAAAATTGACACACAACTTGATCACCAACTTGCAGAAGAGGTGCATCTGCAATTCACAAACACCACTTGCCCATTACAGCACATTTCCACACGTTTGGGCCATTAAAGGAGTTCCTGGGTTTCAGACATGAAGCAGGCAGTCTAATCATGGCTCCGGTTTACTCAGAAAACTTTCTACCAAGCACTAGTGAAACACTGCAATAAGTACATTAGTGTAGCAGAGGATTATATAGAAAAATAAAGGGAGTTTCATAACTATTTTGTTATTCTGCGCAATCAAAAGTCCCAGTTTGACTCGAACGCCGCTCCTACAACATAAAATGTCTTCTTTAAGCAACTAATGCACATGTTTTGTTGGGTTTTTTTTTTAACAGGAGGAGAACAAAGAGGTGGCCAGCAATCCTCCAGAGAGCTCATTTCAGAAGCTAGCACCCAGCGAGAACCGTTACACCATCCTCAGGGATCGGGACGAACTGTGACCTCGTCTCACATCATCACCTAGTGCAGAACAACCGGCAGGCAGCCACCTGCATCACCTCTATTTTCATAACTTTTATTTTGGCTAAAAAGAAGAAAATCTGAAGGTTTTTTTGGAGGAGTGGGGAAAAGAAGACATGAGAGAGAGAGTGCGTGAGAGAGAGATTTTACTTTTATTTTTTTGGAGCTTGTAAATATGTATGTCCTCTGTAGGTGAGTCGTCTAAATTAAATAAGTGATTTTTTTTTTTTTCAACCCTGTTTTTTTTTTTGTCTCCTTTTTTTTGTAAGAAGAAAAATAAGCAGATAAACATTAATGGTTCTCCCCAGCAAGGATCTACACACTCAAGGCCTGGGGAATCATGGGAAACGACTCTGTGGTCAACCCTGTGATGTTCCTAATTTCAGTCGATAGTAAATGCGTGTAAGAATGAGAGTGTGTGTGTGTGTATGTGTGAAAGAGAAGGAGAGTGAGTGCACATCGGTACATTATTAGTGTGTATTCTTACATACTGTGGGAATTCCAGACTTGTCAAAAAACAAATCAAATCCTTGCTTGTTAAAATCTGGACTCATATCAGCCCATTCCATGAGGAGTGGTAAGGGGTGGGGCTTAATAATGGGTGGGGTTTGATGGGGTGTTATAAATCATGTCAGAGTGGGGAATGGAAAGAAAACAAATTACAAATTAAAGGGAAAACATTTTACAGGATTTAAGAGTGTCTGTGTGTTTTATATCAACCGCAATCACAAGTTCTGTGCATTTTATATTTACATATATATATATATTTTTTTAAACTAAATATTTCCAAATTCATCTTGTCTTGAGATAACAGCACAGGATGGCATGATTGCAAGATTTCCTTTTGCACCCTAATTAATCTTGAAGATCAAGGAACACATTTAACTGTGGCAGGAAGTTGACATGGAAAGAGTGACTCACACTTGAGCAGCGCTTTGTGTGTACATTGAGGAACATTCTGAGACTTATTTTGGTAAAACTCGCACTCGAAGCCCACTTTGAGGAAAGTGGAAGTGGCGAGAGGTGGGCGCTGAAGTTCAGTGACATCATCTCGCCCACGGCAGAAACCCGTGCCGTCAGAGCAGTCGACGTGATGATGATATAATGCGCAAGCACCAAACGCTCAGATGGTCTCCTTTTCCATTCGCGATGGTGGAAAGCGTGGGGTGTCTGGGACGCAGAGACACGACTCGGGTCAGTGTTTTCACTGGGACTTTCCCCCCGCACTCCAGGCACTCGAACACGCCTGCATATCCATCTGACATAGTTGCCCATCTACACGCATATTTCACACACACTCAGGGGAAGTCCTGTGTGTGTTGCGCGGAAGGCGTGGGGGATAACGTGTAACTCAAATCAGGTCTGTGTCTCAATGGGGCTTCCCCAAATATCCCAAAAAAATAACATGACCCCAAGTTGGGGTCATTTCATGTTTAACATTTGCAAAACGATCAAGTGAAATAAAAAGGATCTCATGCTGACATGTCCATGCATATACTTCTTGCTAGATGTAACCTATAAACCTTTTCTATAATCAATCAATATTTTATTGTTCTATTATTGTAAACCTTGCGCACCATCCAGCCACTCTGCATATTAAAGCTACGAACGACCTCCAGCCAGACCTGCGCTGTAAACAATTCCACTTTATTTGCAGCTAAATACAAGGATCGATACAAAAGGTCATTGTTCAGCTTTTCCCAGGGTTTTTACAGAACTTTGATCAAATCACATTGAAATTTTGTTTGCGCTTGAAGAGAGCCGACTGTGAATTGATTTTTTTTCCGTATTAGATTTGGCTTCTTGGTGCCCTTCGTCATTAAAGCCCTAAAGCAGCTACACGTCAAGCTTTCACCTCAAGAGTTCAACGATGCGCTCACCAGGAATATGATATAAATATGACTATGACCGTTTTGAAATAATGCACAGGATGCTTGGACATTCTGAAAGAAAGGTACAGCGATGGATTCGGGGACAATGTCTCATGAATAACCAAAATCAATCAGGGAATGCACAGTAAGTACTAAAAGTATGCTGGTATACACATACAGTACTGTCTTGCTAAAAAAAAGAAAAATCACTATTTCAGAAGAGAGTCAAAATATTGGCTTGCATCAAGCAAAAAAACAACTAAGGAGATTTCAAATTACCTGAAATGGGCGAACACATTATCAACACCTGGAAGGATAGTGCTTAGGGGCAAAAAAACAAACAAAAAAAAACAAGATTGGCAATCACTTAGTTGGCAAGTTGCATAGTTCAGAAATGGACAATAGAAATCACAGCTGTGTTTAATAGTGAAAGTAGGAGCATTTCCATACACACACACACACACACACACAATGTGATGAGAACTCAGTGCTGGGACTAAATAGCGGTGTGTCTATAAGAAAACCACTTGTTAGTGAGACTAATCATGGTCTCAAAAAAGGTCTCAATTTAAATTCTAGAAAGCATAAAGACTGAACTTTCGAGCAATGGAAAAAAGTCAGGTGGTCCGATGAGTCCACATCGACCCTATTCCAGAGTGATGGGCGTGTCAGGGTAAGAAGTGAAACGCATTGAAGTGATGTACCCATCATGCATTGTGCCCACTGTACAAGCCTCTGGAGGCAGTGTTATGATCTGTGGTTGCTTCAGGTGGTCAGGTCTAGACACAGCAAAATTATGTGGCAAATTTTTTTTTTTTAAATGAAGTCAGATGATGACCTGAATGTACTGAATGACCAGGTTATCACACATGGACTTTTTTCCTTTCCTACCTCAGGTAAGTCCCAGAGCAGAAATTGTGCAGGAATGTTCTGGGACCACGAGGAAACATTTTAACACATATTGGAACCACACTGCAAAACTAAAGGTGGTTGAATTAAATATTAGTGTGTTTTTAGGCGGGCAGTGTACAAATAAATAAAAGACTAAATAACAACAGGGTGGTACTGTGCATATTAACACATATGTGGAGGTAGTGACAAACCTTAAAATTAAAAAGTTATAATTATTTATTAAAAAAATGTAATAACCACAATTTTTTTTTTATTATTATACCAAAGCTATTTGGCAGCAATTAAATTTTTCCGTTAATTACTGAATGATGTATGTTTATTTGTTTAGTTAAATCCTTTTAGTTACTTATCACATTACAGCAGCTATAAAATGTCAGTCCATTACAAGTCTTTGTTTCTTCCCTCTGGAAATTAATAAGAGCGGAAAATAACAGCTCGTCACATCACAGAGACGTCTTGAAGTGGTTGCAGACCTACTGACTGTTACAAAACACTAATCATAAATTTCATAAATGTTTCCACCAACCTTTTATACTGTTGTTAATACCACTAATGTATGATGAGAAGTTCTATACCAAGTTTTACAGCTTCACAATTTCGAAGGTGTCCATCAACTTAGTAATAAGTATGCAAAATGTACATGTAGGCATCTACTGCTCCTCAGGTGGAATCTGTTATTTGTAAATACAGAAAGATTTATTAAAAAAAAAAAAATCCATATCTCAGAATAAACAATAGTTAATGATTTAAACATTAATAATTAGACATTTGGGCTTAAATATGTTGGATGGTTTCAGCAGAAATGACAGTAGCTGATTTTTCTTTCTTATGGTAATAAATTGTATAATGTTTCTGTTTGTGTTTCTGAACACTCCGAGGTAACAATACTAGCTAATCATCTATTTGCATTACTTATACCATTTTTATTGCAAAGCTATTGTCAAGCTGTTGCTTGCAATTTGGCACAAACTGCAAATAGATGTTGTTGATTTCTTGTCCATTTCTTGCCTGTACACCTTAAAAAACAGCAGCTCAGAATTCAAGCATCTCTTTAAACCCTGTGTAAAGACTTGGAATTGATTTGTAGTCTGACATTTAAATACATAACTTCATTTAAATAATAATTGTGATTAGGCCTGTCACTGAAACCAAACTTATGATTAACGATGAAGCTGTCAATTCAGCTGACGTTATGCCGCATAAATACCATAACTGTAGTGTAATAATGCGTATTCATACACTGCCTGGGCAAAAAAAAGGTGCCATTTCAGAAGGGCCAAATTAGGGGCCTTTAAAAAGTGAAGTAAACGTTATGATTACTGTAGTTATGTTAAGAGATTAAATTTTTTTTTTTTAATATACAATCGGGAAAGATAGAACTGAAATGTCAACCTTGTGGAAGAAATGTGGGGTCAGAAGAAAAAAAAACAATAATTACAAATGACCGTGGGATCACTTAAATACTTAATGATGTTGCATCCTTAAAAAACAAAACAAAAAAAACATAGAAATCACAGTTATGTTTCATATCAACAAAAATATGAAAAAAAGCACTTGTTAGTAGAGGTGTACAAAAACATTTAAATTTACATTAAGGCATTTGGCAGACGCCCTTATCTAGAGCGACTTACAATTTGATCTCATTATACATCTGGGCAATTGAGGGTTAGGGGCCTTGCTCAAGGGCCCAACAGGGACAACTTGGTGGTTGTGGGATTTGAACCTGGGACCTTCCCAACCCATAGTCCAAACCATAGTCCAGGGGTAGCTCAGTGGTTAAGGTATCGAAAAAAGTTTTTAATTTTGCTAAAGAGCATAAAGATTGGACTTTGGAGCAATGGGAAATTGTTGGGCAGGTCAGGGTTAAAAAGGGAAGTGCATGAAGTGATGCACCCATCATGCCTAGTGCTCACTGTACAAGCCTCTGGAGGCAGTGTTATGATCTGGGTTTGCTTCAGATGGTCAGGTCTAGACTCAGGAACGTTA
>JAOVVA010000027.1:11750494-11772804 GCA_028565275.1 Leiocassis micropogon | reverse complement strand
CTGACTGGTACTTTTGATTTTGAGCCTCCCTTCATTCAGGGACACATTGGGAAACATTTTTAGTTTATGTCTTATGGCGTTGACTCTTTTAGTGTTCATACAAATATTTACACATTAAGTTTACTGAAAGTAAAAACAGTTGAAATATATATATATATATATATATATTTTTTTTTTCCCCGGCCAGACAGTGTAACTCGATTTGTTTACACATACCTATTCATGTATAAGCTGAATTCACATGTTGTTTTCCAAAATGTAAAAAAAAAAAGAAGAAAAACCCAAAGCCTATTGCTGAGGTATCCAAAACTGTATTACAGTTATCTACAAGAAATACTTCTTTATGTACAGGTTTTTAGTAAAAATGGCTAAATTACAAGACAAAAGAAAACAAAACATTTGTAGATACTTCACAGATCAAAAATAGTGACTTAAAAGAGTATGATGTTACAGAGATATGATGTTCATGTGATCAACAAGCTGAGAATGTTTAAATGTGCTTTAGAGCTTCTGTTCATATGATTTTAGAATCTAATGATTTAATGATGACCCTGAAAAATAATTTCTAAATTCTTATGTAATAGTAGTGACAGGCCTATTTGTGATTATTTGTCTAATTATCATTGCCTCCGGCACAGCTCCATCAATTAAACACCCCCCCTTTTTTTTCTTTTTTTTTTTAACCACAGCTTAAACCATCACACATAACCATCTGATTAACGGTCACATCGTTATCGCAAGAACATTACATTATTACACACTCTTTGGGAACAGTCTATTTAAGGCAACGGAGTTGACAATTGATAGTCTATATAAGTGTGTTATAAATACCAGCGTTGTTTCCAATTAAAATGTGTCTCGGTACGGGATTCCGCTCTCCCCGTCAGGAGCAGGTGTGTTATTGTGCATGCTCGTGTTCCTGCTTAGTGTCGAGTCGCTGAAGCTGCAGCTCCACTCTCTCTTTCTTCTTGCGCTGGATGAGGTTTCCTCCAGCGAAGCCGAGCAAGCCTCCTCCCACTGCGGCTGCCACGCCGGCCACTTTAAACCCCGCCAGCAATCCGAGTGGCCCGGCCAGGACGGTGCCAACCACTGCACCTGCTACAGGCAACACTGCCAGGCTTGAACGCGCTGCCTACACACACACACACAAGGACAAAATCAACTATCAACTCAAAAAATATAAAGAATATTTTCATTTTCTTATTCTACTGTTATGACTGCACACATTTAAACAAACATGCGTAGTAGATTTCTTAGTAGGTTCTTTCTCATATTTAGTCAAAGTAACGTCTTGCGTTAATGAACAATGACATAATCTTCGTATTATTACTTGGCCAAAGTAATATGGCGGCGGAACTGGAATCTATAACGGAAACCCTGACCTCGAGGGAGGGATAAGACCCTGACGGAACGCTAGGACACCAACGCACATTCGTACCAAGGGGCAATTTAGGAGATATCACACCACTGACTTGTTTACGAGGAAACCCACAGAGAGACAGACAGAACCGTGTGAAACCATGATCTGAGCTGTGACTGAAAACAACAACTATTGACTTATGCACATCATCACAGAGGACATGCTTACTAAGGGCAACCAGGTGTTTGCAGAGGTGTATGCGTGGGTTAGGTGTAGGCACCAGAGAGTCTCTCAATAACTATATGACTGTAGATTAAACCCTTGACCTGCGACATTAAGTGACATCATTCAACATCTTTTTCATCTCTCCATCCTTATAAGAACTTAATTACCAACACCACCAGTAGAGGAAGAGTGAGGGAGAGAGAGAGAGAGAAAAAAAAAGCAGAAGTCTCTCTTTAAATGACATGATGAACCATGATGTAAGTCTGACACACCGTTTCCACTGACTACGATAGAGCTGCTTCAGGAAATAGTCAGCAAACTTCTAACAGCCAAAGCATGATGCAATCACATATATCAGATATAAGAGTTTCCTAATGTGTGATGCAACAGTAAGAAGAGAGGATTTAACAAGCTTTACCTTCTACCTTTTACGGCCTGACATTAAATTGTTTAGCGGCTAGACCAAGTGCACTAATCATTTTTTTTATTGCTCGTAGCTACTCTGTTCTTAGATGGCTAGCTCACTTTGAGTTAGCAAACAGCACTCTATAAAATAAAGTATTTAATAAGTTTTATATAAGCTGGAATTATACCAGGAGGCTAACAGTACAGGGGCACAAGGTGACGAGTGCCACAGTGCCTCGAGAGCTCTGAAAGTCCTGAGGCAGCACTTTAAGAACTGAGATATATAGTGTGTGTGCTCGCTTGTGTGCCTCCTCCTGTTTCTTTTAGCTGAGCCACTTTTAACACACACACAACTGAAACATAGTACTTAATGGAACCACATCAACTCAGACATATTTCAGTTCTAACTGAATCAATACAACACACAACTCTATATACTTCAGTTCTAACCTCTCCGCTGCTCACCATCTCCGGTGTGTGTGTGTGTGTGTGTGTGTGTGTGTGTGTGTGTGTGCGTATTGAACCCTCAGCTGGAGCTCAAAAGCAGTCTTTAGACACACTTTTCCACCCTTTAGACCTCTGTTCACTCGCACAGTCACAAACTCATCGACTCTCTGTGAGAGGCCGACACAACACACATCGATTCCCTCGGCTGCACGCCTTTTACCGACCCCGCGAACCCTCTCTGGCTCTCTCTCCCCACCGTTCTCCGTTCCTCCCGCCCTCTTCCGCCCTCCTTATGCTCTTAATTGCCACTTCCTTGCACGCCGGCATGGATCGATGGCCCGATGGAGTTGCTAGGCCTCTGCTGAAGCAGGGGGCTGGAGTGAGATCGATGCCCCAGCGGGAGCCGCCTCTCTCTCCTCACCTTCCCCAGGCTGCGGGTCCCCTCCTCCACGTTAACCGCCGCCGCAGTAACGTTGGCCTCGATGCTGTCGATCTTCTCCTGCTGCGTCTGAGACGAGACGGGAGAGGAGAAAGTCATGGGATTTGGAAAAAAATATATACACACGTGTGTAAAATCTCATACATGGTTCTTACACACTAACATATAAGAAGCACTTATCTAACACAGACCACCAGCTGAACCATAAAGATGTGTGATACACTTAAAGTATTACATCTTATAACCTTTGTGATAAACAGTCCTTATTATATATACTATAAAGGAGTATAAAACATGTCACTGCATATTATCCCACAAAAAAGGTTCAATTCTGGATTCTGATTGGTCAGACAGTGTTAAATTTTTTATAACTTAGTTTTGGAAAATTTACTATATTAATGCACTGATTTTAAGATGTTATCATTTCTACAGTAACAACTAATTTACAAAGACTGGTATGTGATATAAGGGTAACAGTAACTTAACCTAATTCCACATTATTGTTTAATAAATAATAACAATAATAATAATAATAATAATAACAATAATAAATTGAGAATTTCATCATCATGAGATCTTTATTTTTGCTATTTTTAACCTTGTACATTAATACTGAAGATATCCAAGCTATGAAGAACATATATGAACAAAAAAATTAATAAACAACTCAGATTATGTTTTATAAGGCACACTCATGGCATTCTCTCATCAGATTCATGATCGTCACCTAGAATGGTTTTCAATTCACAGACGTGTCTTGTCAAGAGCTAATTTGTGACACTTCATGCCTTCTTAATGTGGTTTAAACCATCGGTTGTTTTATACAGAGGACGGGATGGGTACGGAGTCAATAGCCATATTACTGCTACTACAACAACAAATCCATATTATGGGAAGAAACACTCAGTTGAGTAACAAGAAAAGACGGTTCATCATTACTTTAAGGAATGAAGGTCAGTCAATCCGAAAAATCTCAAGAACATTGAATATACTGTATCCCCAAGTGCAGCGACCAAAACCATCCCAGGAAAGCAAAACGAGGAGCTACCTGTACTGCAGAGGATAAGTTTATTAGAATGATCAGCCTTCTCAGCTTTCAAGTGGCAGACATATTTCAACATCCACTGTTCAGAGGAGATTGCGTGAGTCAGGCCTTCATGGTCAAATTGCAACAAAGAAGCGATTACTTTCTAAAGAACAACAAGCAGAAGAGACTTGCTTGGGCCAAGAAATGCAAGGCATGGACTTTAGATCACATGTTATGAGTCCAAATTTGAGATTTTTTGTTCTAACCACAATGTCTTTGTATGACATATACAGAGGGCAAATGTACAATTCCTGAATGTGTGGTCCCCACTGTGAAGCAAAGAGGAGGTGGTGTGATGGTGTCGGGGTGCTTTGCTGGTGACTCGGACCAGCATTTTGCAGCGACATGCCATTCTATCTGGTTGGCGCTTAGTGGGACCATCATTTGTTTTCCAACAGGTCAATGATCCCAAACACACCTCTAGGTTATGTAAGAGCTATTTGTCCAAGAGAAGGAGAGTGATAAAGTGCTTCATTCAATGACCTGGCCTCCACAATCACCCAATGTAAATCTAGTTTAGATGTTTTGGGGTAAGTTTTGGGTTATGTTTCACCCAGCGCTTGGAATTCCTTCAAGATTGCTGGAAAACCATTCCAGGTGACTACCTTATGAGAGAACACCAAGAGTGTGCAAAACTGTCATCAAAACAAAACATGGCTACTTGAAAGAATATTGAAAATATAAATATTGAAAATATTTTTTACTTGTTTTTGCTGACTACATAATTCCATATTTATTATGTCATTGTTTTCAGTATTAACATTCAATGTGGATAAAAAATAAAAAGTGAACAGAAGGTTCATCCAAAAGTTTGACTAGAACTGTACATACTATACTAATCATCAAGCACAAACAGAAAAGATTCTCAGCGCCAATATCATATCATTTTGCACAGCATTACTTAAGACTAATATAAATCAGTAATTTATACACATTAAAATGAACCACATGTTTTTTTTCCACTGACACGTCTGTTTAACCTCAGTATACGCTAATCCCAGGTCTGACCCATAACACACTTAACAAAGCCACACTGATATCACTCTCGGATCTCCCCCTCCTGCCCCATCACACACAGCTTGGCCCTGCTCTCACACCCACACCCCACAGACACACCAGCAGCACTGTGTGTGTGCTGGGGCAGGAAAAGAGGGTGGGGGGAGTCGGAGGGGCCAGGGGGCAGGGAGTCGGTCAGAAACCTTATGAAATATTCAAAGAGTGGCAGCTGTCTCTCTGTCTCAATCAGCGTGAGCTCGGAGTAATCGCTGCACACGGAAACCACACACACACACACTGTGTCCATAGTGTTAAATCTGCATTAATTTGCCATCCTGCACTCCTGTGTTTTATGCTCTTATTTGTGCCATTTCTCTGTGTGCGTGTGTAAATTTCAGAAATAATTCATATCATTTGCTTTATGTAAGGCAACTTTTTATATCAAAAATATATTAGCATGCAACCAAATGTGTGTATGTATATACTTAAATATACACACTACAGTATTTCTTTATATTACTAATCTTTGCCCATTATAATACGCACACAAGTCTTTTAAGGTAATTTCCAGTTAAGTATGCGTTTGTATGTAAGGATAAAGCACTTTGCGCCCATGGGGCTGTAGCACCAAAGAAAGCGATAGAGATATTTACTTTTTTTATTATATATTATTTAATTATATATTATTTAATTTGCAGTCAGACACGCATGTTCTCCTACAAACACACACAAACACCTCTGTAAGCTTAAAGGAAACTTTATACTAGTACGTGTCAACGGAACAGGATAAATCAGGGGGGAAAAAAAACAAATGATTAAGCTCACACTTGAAATGAAAATTATAAAAGAAAACAACCTTTAACTAAATGTAATTATTTTCACATACAACACGTATGCAAAAAGTCTACAGAATGTACACCAACATTATCCATCATATGCTTACTGTTATTTTTCTGTGCTTATATTGGGTCATTGTGCCCTATTACCGATTATTATTATCTTACACCCTGTGTAGTAGAGATGGGAATCACTGGTGATCATCCAATATGATATAATTATGATATTGAGGTGGCGATTCAATTTGTATTGCAATTCTGTAACTATGATGATTTTATAAATATCTTGATTTGATATAATTTTTTTCTTCAGATTTTGCTACCAAAAAAAAAAGACTTTGTTGTTAAATGTGACGATACATGAATTGCCGTTAATGTGACGATAAATGATTGAATTGTGATGCAATCATTTTAAAACATCTTTTTAAACAACAACAATATTTAAAAGTTTTTTTTTATGAAAAAAAGACTACAGTATTCCTTTTTCACTAATCCAATCCCTTAGCATCACACAGCATGTTCATACTGTAAGTGCAGGACGATATTATCCATTTTAAGCAGTTAAGATTACAACAAAATTTTTAAATTATCAGACATCTACACAGCTAATATTAAACTTATTACATAGATCTCTATGAAATCTTCCTTTCATCCTCAGGCTGTCCCTCAGGGCCAGGCACTAATCAGCACCGTCTGCTTTCAACCTGGAGAGACCCTCAGGAGAGCACTGATGCACACACAAAAACACACACACACACACACACCTCTAGGGTGCACTTTCACTGTGTGTTTGAGCTTTTGTGTGTGCACATGTTTGTGTGTGTGTTTTACAGCATTTATAGGCAATAGGCTTCATTTTGTGAAACTCAGTTTTACAAATATATTTAATCATTAAATCGTGAGAAATCATTCTCACGAGTATTTACACACAAAATGTGCTATATTTACCATCATGTATCTCTAACGCTTTTTTATCCATCATGAGAAGTTCATAAATGTTTATCAGATCGTATGGGTGGGGATAAATTACTACAATTGTATATACAGAATAGGCTCACAAGGTAAAAATCAATTAACTAAATGCAGATTTTATTCATTTTGATGAAACAATATGAATCTCTTAATGCAGACAAATTAGACTAGTCCTCATTTAGTACAAAAGAAAGGGATCCCATTAAAAACTTGTTCACTTTACCTTATACAAAGCTTTATAGGCGTCACTACATAAAATCTTGCTGCTCCCTGAATATGCTTAGTTAAATATAGTGAATAAGTGTTAATCTACGGATATTAAGAGAATCAGGTAAACTAGAACTTTTTGCGACGTTATTCAGAACCGACCTACATTTAGAAAAACATACAAAAAAAATGTAACAAAAAATTTCTCAGTAATCTCATGTCTTATTTGATTCCTTTTTATGGTTCCTTTACCTAGAAAACACAGCAGCTTTATTTTCCCGAAGGCCTGCCAATATAGAGCTTCAACTCAAACAGAGCGTATAAGGGGTGTGTGTGTGTGTGTGTGTGTGTGTGTGTGTGTGTGTGTGTGTGTGTGTGTGTGTGAGAACCCTTGTGTGTGATAATAGCGAGTAGATCGTCCAGATTCTCATTAATCCTTGCTGGTTAGCGCATGGCTGACGGACTGTCACTGATGTCTGTGTCTCTGCTCAATCACACACACACACACACACACACACACACACACACCCACACGCCCACTTTGATGGGATCAATACCTTCTTGTTGGCTCTTAGAAGACAAGAGGCCGTCTGTCTGACAGCTCCTGCTAACCCTTAACGTTTCTGTCACTACACTTTATCAAGCCCTTCACACACACACACACTCAATAAAAACACACTGACTTTAAAAATACTGACACGCAGTTTAAAGGAGCTGATACTCACATGCACGAGGGAGCAGAACTCTTTCACTAACCCATTGAGCTCCAGAAGTTCCTGACGAAACACACACACACGCACACACACACACAACCTTATTACACTGAGACATAGTTAATGTTAGCGCGTTGTTATGAGCGCACTGCACCTCTTCTAACGTGTCCCAGGATTCTGCAGCGTTCTGTTCAGCTGGAATGGTGGGCAAATAATCTTGGATTTGAGTGACAGGTGACTCGGCCCCGCCCACATCTTCTTCACCTGAAACACAGCACACATTCCATAGTAACACACAAAAAAAACCCATTAAAACCAATAAAACACTTCACACACTCACTATATGCTGAGTCGGAGCCGGTG
Organism: Leiocassis micropogon; assembly: GCA_028565275.1. Lineage (NCBI taxonomy): Eukaryota > Metazoa > Chordata > Actinopteri > Siluriformes > Bagridae > Leiocassis > Leiocassis micropogon. Next base: position 11,764,754 of record JAOVVA010000027.1, on the reverse strand, counting down.
TGAGCGTCCGTGCTGTACGTTTGAGGTGGGTGTGGCCCTGGGTGATTGACAGCGTCCGAATGAAGCTGCAGGAAGTCTTGAGTTGCGACTGAGGCGCGCTCTCGGATTGGCTGGACGAGTCTCTCCAGCGCAGGTGCTTCGGAGCTGCGGACTCGCTGGCACAACTTGTCCATCTCGTGAAGGTTCGAGCGCAACTGCTGCAGAGAGAGGAGAAGAGAATTTTAGCCTACATGATTAGTTTGATATACAAGATCACTTCAGGTTAAAAAAAAATCAATAACGCAAAATAACGTTACTATCCATTTTGGGTGTTTAAATTGCAATAGATTATTCAGTTCCATAAATGGCAAATGACTAAATATACTCCAGAATTCAAAGGAAAGCAACTGTCTTATGATTTTATTTAAAAGAAAAACATCATTAAAATGAATTCAAAGCCCTGTATTTGGGTCAGTGGTCCAATTTTGAGGTCAAATAAACCCAATGGCCCAGGGCAGGGTCACAGAAATGCCCCAATCTGGGTTATGTTTCACCCAGTTTTTTTAAGTGCAGAGAACTCTGATAATAATAACAGGGTCCCATCTCTGCAAGTGTGTTTTATACTTACATTTACATTTAGGCATGTGGCAGACACCCTTATCCAGAGCGACTTACATTTATATCTCATCATACTTCTGAGCAGTTGAGAGTTAAGAGCCCAACAGGCCCAACGGTGGTAACTTGGTAGTCGTGGGGTTTTGAACCTGAGACCTTCTGAACCGTAGTCCAAGTCCTTAACCACTGATCCACCCCTGCCCCTCTGATCGTTTTACATCGAATTAAGCAAGACCAAGTCCATCAACTTCTGTTTGCTCTTGGTGTATGTTCATTTACCCTTTTTACTATTTATTCCCCGTTATAGATAGCACTGTGGGAAACGTATACGTCAGGTAGATTTTATTCCCACATTTAAACAATATCACATACGTATGAATATAGGCATGAGGGTGCAACTAACTAACTAACTAACCACAACTGACAGAGCTGGTAACCAACAGTTTATGTAATTAACTGGGGTGAAAGTAGTTTTAAAGCCAAAAGGTGAGGAGAATAAACCATAGTGGTGGTTGGCAGTCCTATAAATCGCATAGGTTTGTTTTTATATTGCCACTTATTCTGCTTGAGAATATCAGCTCTGTTAACTTTCAGGTTCTGGGGTTGCATCTCAAATGGCATTAAATGGAAAGCTGCTACGGTGCACAAATTTGATCAGGGGTTGGTGAGCGATTTTGGCCATAAATAAAAAAACACAGGTGGTTCAGTGGCAATTCAGAACGCCAAGGGCCAAATTGTAATGCTTAGTCAACTCAATCAAAGCAAATCCAAAACTCCAGCGTGATGTCCCCAGTCTGTAGTGGTCAGGACATACAAAAAGCTGGTAAACTGGCAACAAAGTCATGGGCAGCCAAGGCTTACTGGTGCACACGTGTAGTTTGATCCAGCAGAAGAGCTACTGTAGTTCAAATTGCTGAAAAGATTAATGCTGGTTCCCATAGAAATGTGTCAGAACACACAGTACATCACTGTTTTGGTGGCAGAGGGAGGGACCTACTCAATATTATGCAGCCAGGCGGTGTAAGTTCCCTGGGATATACTCCAGGCTCCACATGACCATACAGAAGATAAGCAGTAAAGACAGTAAATGAATGGATAGATAGGATCATTTAAAACTCTTACAAGATATCAAACACCTCATTGGTCAGTGTTGGCGCTTCTAAGACACTCTTACTCAACCTTCCAACATTGAAGCATCATAGATAAAAGGAATTGAGGGTACTGGGATGTCCATGTGCGAAATAAGATGTCAGAAACTGACACACTTCTGTGTTTACTTTGATCTACATAGTCTTCTTATGTAAATTAACCACAAACTGAAACAATACCTTGATTTTACCAAGATCTTAGAAGCTTAAAGTACTGTGAAAAGCCGGAAGCCACCACTCATTTAATCAGATAATTAAATTATGTAGATTAAATGAAAGAAATGGAAACAAATGTTTTACTGTGACAGGCTGCAACGTGACTAAAGATACAATTTAAAAAGTGGTTGTTTAGGTACCAACCTCAGCAGCAACCTCATTTCCCCTCTTGCCTCTTGTCCGTCATCACCTGCCATCACCTGCGTCTCACTGGTTCATGTCTAAAGTTAAATGCTTTAGTTTTTATCAGTGATTCATAGATCACTGTGTGGTTTAACAAACAAAAAAAAACATTCTTCTGCAACTTCAGTTCCTGACATAAAAAATACAAGAAAGTCTGACTCTCTGGAAATGAACAATACAGAAACGAGAGGGGCTCAAGACTTCCGTAAACATCTTAATGACTGGGGGGTTTTGAGTAAACCGGTTTTCTGTTCTTTTCCCAGTGACAAGGAACATGTTGAACTCCATGGTCCTTGCTAGATGCATTTATGATATATATATATATATATATATATATATATATATGTGTGTGTGTGTGTGTGTGTGTATGTTATGTGTGTTACATTGTGATTCTACTGAAAACTGCGCAGGAGTGTCCTTTTAAAACATACACATACACGCACACACAAATACTCCCCCAACATCATCATGGGGACCACAGATCAATCCAGCAGCCCCAGGCCAAGAAGTCAAGGGTCAAAAGTAGTCCAATCAAACAGTTCCACTCTAGTGCTCTCATTAAAGCCATATGCACACTCACTGTCACATACAAAGCTGCTCAATTACAAAGACTTACTGTACCACACACACACACACACATATATAAAGCAAATGACAACTGGGCATAAAGCTCAGTTAGAGGTCAAAAGGTAAGCACCTAATATTCACACATGCACTCAATTTGCTTTTTATTTCTCTCTTATGTGGGCACATGAGGAGATATGCATCATCTCTCTCTCTCGCTCTCTCTCTCTCTAGAGAGGCACTCAAACAGTATCTTCACTATATCTTTGTGTCATCAGCCATCTACGCCACATACACCTACAGTGTTAGACAGAGGAAAAGCTCTCTGGGGTCTCCAGAGGAAACAGCCCAGGTGCCAAGGTCACAACCAATACCAAACACACACACACACACACCACACTCATGCACATACACACCTTACACTCCTGCTCCCTCTGCACCTGGAACAGACTCTAAGACACTCTACCACTGGGTTACATGCCTGCCTAGGCCATTTCTAAGAGAACAGGCATGAGAGAAACATCAAGGAACACACTAGGGAGTTACACACATTACCTGTCAACACACACTACCCGAGAACAGATAACAGAAATTCCTTCTAGCAGCAAGCATGGAAAGTGACAGATAAAAGATCAGTTATGATGGAGTTTCTTTAAGTACTGTACTTTTTTTTTTTACATCTATTTTGAATTAGGTATTATGTCATGGACGTGAGTAAAACAAGTTAGTAGTATTGTCATGATAGAAAAAAATGTTTACAGTACTGATACCATCATTAATTCTATTAATATTTTTCATACCTTTTCTCTTAATCAAAAGCGCTAGATTTCTACTGATTAGATTATGTCATATTGTCAGATTTTTTTCAAAGTTAAACTGTATTAGTTGAGTTTGATTTATTTTTATTTTTTGCTATTATTTGTTTCTTTTGTTTTGAATAATTTTTTTACATGAGCTTACTTGTGGATTTTATGAGGCACAATAAGTTTATACACTGCCCAGAGTCGCATTAATTTCTCTTCAAGATTTTTTATTGATGATAGGGGTCATACTCTGTGTAAAGTCTTCTCCAACACATCCCAAAGATTCTTAATAGAGTTAAGGTCTGGACCACTTTCTGGACCAGTACATCTTGGAATATACAGTACCCGTGCCATCAGGGAACAAAAAATTAATTGATGGAAAAACCTGATCATCCAGTATATTCAGGTCGTCAGCTGACCTCATTTTTTGGAAACTAGACCTGAACAGAATATAACACAGCCTCCACAGTCTTTTATGATAAGCACAAGGGTAAGAAGAGAGGTGGATGAAGTGATGCACCACTCTGGAACAGGGTAAATCAGGAACTCATCAGACCACATGACCTTTTTCTAATGCTCCATAATCCATTCTTAATTCTCCCTAGCTCACTGATAAGGGGCTTTCTTAAGGCTACACAGCTGTTTAGTCCCAATCCCTTGAATTCTCTTCACACCTGTTGTTCTCCTGTTGCCTTTTTAAGTAATATCCGATCTTGCTCATTCAGGATGTTTTTCCAACCACGTTTTTTCCTCAAACATAATGGTTCATTACTATACTTCTAGGTTTTTAAAAATGTGTTTTTCAGTTCTTAGACCAATTTTGCCAGTTTCATCCCCTTAATTGTGTTCTTTGCTTGGTGCAGGAGAATAATTTACCTCACCTGAAACTAAGTAACATCTTTGCCACAATCACAGGATTTGTCTTCTGACATGGTTGTTGAAAAAAATGAGAAGCTACTCACTGCATCAGTTAAGGTTAAATAACTTGTTTCAGCTGAAAGAATTTGATCACTGCAGTAATTGTCCAATGGAAGACACTTACAGTACCTATTTGCTTAATTAAAGCAAGGTGGTGACTTTGTTTTTTGGGCCGGTAAGAAAGAATCACAGTACAGTCAATGTCCAAATATAAACTCTACCACACTTTAAAGCAGCGCATGCACAGTGGTGGCTCCTGTGATTAGGTGCTCACCTTTTTTCACCAACTAAAATATCACAATATTTCACTTCGGGCAGTCTCTTTGCTGCTGCCGTATCTTAAAGTCTAGTTTCTGAACATGACAACAAAGTTCTCTGCTTTCTCTATTCCTGCTCGTGATTCATTTAGCGCTTCCTGTGGTCCGCTACATCACACCCAACGTCACACACAACATACCTGATGTCAGCACAGTGCTTAAGACACTTTCTTCTCAAGTTTTACTGAAAAAAAACAACAACTCTTTTAGGGGATTTCTGAGCGCCATTTGAACTAGTGCTACCTTTCCTGATTTCCGCCTCCAGACTGTAGTCGGGGAGTCCCCTTCTCTCAAAGCTCCAGGGCTGGAGTATGCTAATTTGCTTCCACGTTGGGGGTAATTTCCATGTTTATCAGGTCTTTTCCCTTTACTATGATTATTCAGACAAGTATACTGTAGGTTAGTGGACAAGAAAAGTCAGAGATCATCTTTCTCTGCAAGCTGCAAAGGCTGGAATGAAACCCCAGATACAATATGAGACCATAGAGTCACTGAGGCCAAATATCTCCCACTTCTCTCACTTGTATAGTTGGACAGAACAATTTGGTAACCCTCAGTCTGGTCAGCCATTCCTAGAGATACTGCTGAAGGCAAAAGACCTTGGATGCTCTCAGGCTCTCCAAAAGCGTTTCATGAATGAGGTGCATGCCATCATCTGGACCCAGTTTACTATTCAGTGCTACAGTAGCTTTCTTACTGCCATGAAAACTCACCATCTACACTGAAGGTATGTGTGTTAACCACTGAAATGCGTCACCCTGCAGCACATCTTGCTAAAAGTTTAAAAAAATTCATCTACCATGCTCACCTACCTCATTTTTGTCCCCACATCCCTTAAGACCCCTTATTAGCCCAAACAAGAAGCCAAACTGAAATGGGTCTCACTTAAGGACTGTCTTTTTGCTAGCAATCGATTCAGCAGAGAGAGGGGGAGAAATGTGTTCCTGGGGAATAACTTGTCAACGGCAAGAAGACTCTGGCTCAACACTGTGGTTAACCCCGGTGCTTCTGCCTGAAGCCAAATCATCTACTTTACTCAAGCAATCTACTGATCAAAACAGCATTCCATGAAGAGAGCGATATTCTCAGTTATGGTCAGATATTCCTCCCATGGTGCTCCATTGTCTAAAGAGAGATTTGTCCACCAGTGGATTTGATCTCACTGGTTTACAGGAGGGCTGGTCTAAAGGTCTAAACTGATACTACCTGGCGATCCTCACCTACTTTCTTCATATTCTACAAGCAAAATACCCCTAATAGATGTCTGTCATTTGGAGTTAGACCTGCCATGATAAGAATGCCTCAATAAAGCTCCAACCTTACTCAACAATGTATGCAGACTTGCCAATTAGGTCATAAAGTAGCAACATCATTATGCAGTTGTTGTTTAAAGACATGAAAGTCAGCTGTTCTGGAATAGTTCTTGCAAGAACAGTATTTTCAAAAGCATTTGCAAAACCCATCAAGCACCATGATGAAACCGGCTCTCATGAAGACCATCCCAGGGAAGCAAGACCAAAACTTACCTTGGCTGCAGAAGTTCACGGCACCATAGCACTGTAAAGTTAGCCCCAGAAATCACGGATTAACAAACATCACCTCATATTAGAGCCGTTATGAAATGTTTATCATACCTGCACAGTGCGACTAGCATTGATGTGCTCCTGGTGCAGTTTGTCCCACTGGCTGTTCCTGTGGAACTGCAGAGTAAAAACTGGATCAGTAATCATCAATATTTTGTATGTCACTGCATTACCTACAGGATTTTACACTTACATCTATTTATTTTGTAGGTATTTCATGAAATGAATTGCAGAATACAATTCAACCATGGACCTGAGCAGCTGAGGGTTCAAGATCTTGTCTTATACTAGCAACAAGGCACTGACAAAACTCACAGTTTGTATTTTGTGCATATGCAGTAACTCATATGTTACTATTTAAGTTGTTAAAGAACAATCCACCTTGAACACTTGCATACCAATCATTATAAATAATCAACAGTGTCATCTCTAACTATCTAATCATTTTGATTCATACACATTCACATTTCATACAAACTTCCATAATTATCGTTTTACTGTGTTAAAAGTGCTATAAAAATAAAACTGAATAGAATTGAACAGTGGCGTCCAATATTCATCTTCTTTGACCTTCTTGGTTTTCAACATCATCTCCCCTTAGCATGAGAGCATATTTTGACTTTAAAACAATACCACCCTAGTACCTGCTGACAGTGGCACTGATGGGAATTACCACTTGCTTTTTCTCTACCCAAAAAGAGAACTGCAACAGAGCTTTAGTCCTTTAGTTGGTCCAGCTTTATCTCCTCCCCTTCTGTGCACTCTGTTCAAACAGATCAGCTACCAAAAGCTTCTGGGCCATCAGGGTAGATTACATCTTGGCCAAGCCAACTCTCCCAATGTCTCTACCATAGCTGGGTGCAAGGGCATCTTAACTTTGCATTACATATTATAAGTCCAATGTGTGCTGTCTCCACTACTTCTATACTGGATTTCTATGAGGGGTGTTCAAGTCAAACCAGGACTTTTGATTGTGCAGAATAACAGGACACAGTTATGGAAATAAATGTCTCTATATAATCCCCGGCTAAACTAATGCATTTATCGCATTACTTTCAGGGTAGAATTTTTTCTTGGTATGTTGGAGCCATGATCAGACTGCCTGTTTCATGGCCTCCCAGGAACTCCTTTAATGGCACAAACGTGTGGAAATTACTTGAAGTAATGTCAGGATTCTAAATAGGATGTGGCAATAACTTACAGCCAAGTGACTGTAATGTGCAAGTGGTGTTTGTGAATGCGCCTCTTCCGCAAGTAACCAGCCATTATTCAAGGATCAAGCATTCCACTTGCTGAATGTTCACGGGAATGACTGCAGTGGGCTCTAAGCCACCGCGGCACGGACGTGCAACCTTCTGTAAAACATCTGCACCATTCAAATGTTTTGCTTCAGCTAAAAGTCTCATCACCATACTGTGCTTGAAGTCTTCTATAAATGTCAATCAGTTTTAAGCCTTTCATAAAAAATTTTTATCACAAGTCCTGTTTTGACTTGAATGCTCCTTGTAATATGACAGGCGTTCTTGTTTTGTTTTTAGGAAATAAACAGCAAAACTCTGACTATTAACTTTTATTTTGAGGGTGTTAAATTATTTCTCCTGACACTATGCGACACAAATACTAACTTATCATGCAAATAACTACGTTATCTAAACCTGTTTAAGTTCAGTTTCAAACAGTATTTTGATATGGCCACCAATCTTGTCATTGCCATTTCGTATGACATCATGCTCTTCTTCATCGTTCACATATTTGCATTTGTCTAATAGAACACCCGCAGCCCTATCCTTTCCACTTTGATCAATGAGAAGGTCAATGTGTCTTAGTGTGTGTGTGTTTACCTTCTCTATGTTACGCTGGTGCTTCTGAAGGCGCTCCAGGTCAGTGGGAATGACCACTTTGATGAACTTCTGGATTGGCAGTTCCAGACGCCGTAGCGTCATCTTGCCCCCCTCGTCCACCATACTTCAACCTCACTGAAAGCTCACCGGTTTAGCCATACACTCATCCTATAGTAATAGTGTGACTTTTAAGGATTGATGCCCTGCAAGGGTGAAAAGGATAATGGGAAACAGGTATCAACAATGTGACATTGTGATAAAAATGTTTTTATTTCTCTATGTGTGTATGTGAGTATGTTGAGGGCCACGATGTGATGTCATGAGGTCCCTGGTCATCCAGTACATTCAGGTCATCAGCTGACTTCATTTTAGTGCCACACAATGTTGATAAGGCTAGACCTGACCACCTGAAGCAACCACAGATCATAACCCTGACTCCAGAGTCTTGTACACTGGTCACAATACATGTTGGGTGCATCCCTTCCCTGACACGCCCATCACTCTGGACTAGGGTCAACCTGAACTCATCATGACATTTTTCAATTGCTCCAAAGTCCAATCTTTATGCTCTCTAGCAAATTGATGCACTATTTTTCTGATTAGCCTCACTAAAAAGTGGTTTTCTTATGACCACACAACTGTTCCAATCATGTTAGTTCTCATCATATTGTGTGTGTGTATACGGAAATGCTCTTAATTTTACTATTAAACTAGCTATGGGTTTTACTGTTGATTTTTTTTAAAAAAGTGTTAAAGTAATCTTCTTTTATGTTTTTTTCTGACCACATTTCTTCCACAAAGTTGACAATTAAACGCTATCATTTGAGGGTTTGATCATGTTTAAAGGGTTTCTTAACCCAGTTCCAGAAATTTTAATTAATCGTCTTAGTTGTTTTCTTTACTTGATGCAGGCCATTAATTTAAACCTTATAAAATGTTGACAAGTATTTGTTCTTTGGTAGGTCTCTGATGTGAATTAAAGTAAGCTTTACTGACTTGCCATGTTTCCAAATACTGTACACTTATGTCTCTGGCCTTTGTGTAATTTGCTCTTGCTGCAGTTTATTTGCTTTCAGTTTCTTTTCTAAATACGTTTTTTACGACCTGGCTGGTTTTTTTGTGGCTCAAACTAATCTTTACTTGAGCATAACACACTATTCAACATCTTAAAGTGTGTAAAGAGCCTCTGACTTACACCCTAGCTGTGTTTTAAACACTTCACCAGAGGCTGTTTTTTAGTTGTTGTTTTTTTTTTTTTTTCCTGCAACGGCTGAATGCTAAACACGTAACCCCTACTCACCTAGTGCACTACATGCTCATATAATCAACTATATTACCTCCTGTAACCTAGGGCGCGTGTACAGGGAAGACGGAGCAGTTTAGGATTCGCACACACTAACTCAGGCTTGCTAGTTACTAAGCATAACGAAAAGGCTGAAACTGATGATGAAAAACATGAATTTGCTCCTTGACAGCTCCTCAACTTTAAAATATAACACTTGTTCTCACCTAAAAAACCGTTTCGGTGCCGAAACCTTTAGAGCTGATTATGATTTTGCTCGTCGTCAAAAAACTTTCAGTTTGTAAATAACGCTTTGTCTTCCTTGTGCGCCTCTAAAATATGTCCGTTACGGAAACAAGTCGCGAAGTGGAACCAAAGAAAGCGCGGACTGTGAAGAAATCTAAATACTGTGTATCTGAATAGTGTGTTTACTGAGATATTGGAAGCACAACGTAACAAAGACATTTAAATCATTAATAAATAATAATGTACGTCAATCCATTGATTTATTCACTTCATTCAGTTTTCAGTCGATGTATGTGTGGGGTCGAGGGGAGCCCTACAGCCGAGAATGAAAGAAATATTAATTTTCACATAGTCTGCTGCTTTACTGTTTTTTGTCAGATGTTTCTGTGGTATACTGAAGTATAATTACAAGCATTTGTACAAATACAAGTGTCAAATGCTATTATTGACAATTACATTAAGCTTTTGCAAAGAGTCAACATTAGCAGTGCTAACAAGACCCCTGCAATTCACCCTGGCATCCTGTCACTTTACTTCTGGGCCACATCCTGACTGATGGCAGCCCATTCTTGCATAAACAATGCTTGAAGTTTGTCAGAATTTGTCTGAGGATTTGCCTCTTGAAGATTGACTTCTCCCAACAATCCAAGAACAGTTCGGTGATGAACACTGCCTTTTTCAGCATGGTAGAGCACCTTGCCATAAGGAAAAGTTGGTTGGGGGGGGGGGGGGGGGGGGGGGGGGGGGGGTCCATTGATATTTTGGGTCCATGAATAGGAAACTACCCAGAAATTAATTGTACGTGTATCCCATTGAGAACTTGTGGTCAATTCTCAAGGGACAGGTAAAAAAAGAAAAAAGCCACAAATTCTGACAAACTCATTGATTGCAATCAACAGCATTGACAGCGTGCCAGGGTGAATTGCAGAAGTTTTTTAAAAGACACAATGCTTGTAATTATAATTCAGTATACCATAGTAACATCTGAAAAAAATATCTAAAAACATTAAAGCAGCAGATTTTGTAAAAATTTGTAAGATGTGTATCATTCTCAAAACCTTTAGCCACGACTGAAAGCACAAGGCAGAGGGCACATGGGATGGGGGTGCCAGCCCACTGCAGAGTATATACAAATGAAAGTACATACAAATGTCATACACAGGACTGATTCGAACATAGATTTGAACATAGATTTGAGGTTTGAGGTCACAATGCTTACCCATAAACCCAAAGCATGCAGCAATTCTGACACTAATTCGATGATCAATTACTTGTACTCATACTCAGAAAAATGCCCCAATACCAACATCCTGATATTGACACTGATACTACAGTATGTGATGTAATAATAACTGATACTACAGTATGTGATGTATTAATAACTGAAACTACATTATGTGACGTAATGATAACTGATACTACAGTATGTGATGATCCAAATAATTATGCAAGCGTGGAACAGGGAAGCCACCGTGCAAAGCTGTCACTTCATCTCTGCGAGCAGTAAGCACTGTGGTATGCAAACCTCCTGCAAGCTCATTTGTATGCAAGCTTCCTGTAAGATTCTTTGCAAGTTTCTTGCGAGTCAACCTACAATTTATGGCTCATTTTTAATGATGGCGCTGAGGTCGGCTCCTACTGTACAGTCCCTTAACGATATTCAAAGAAAGAAAGCTCAGCGTGATGAACTGATTGCTAGCAGCTCACAGTAGCAACCAACCAATAAAGGGTTTAGTGAAAACCCTGATTGCTTAATACTAAGTATGTTACTTATTTCTCAATCAGACAAAGAAGACGTTGAAATGTGCACAATGAAATCTTTTAATATTTGAGCTTGTTAGAAAGCTGGGGTTAGAGCACGGGGTCAGCCATGATATGGCACCAGTGGAGCAGGTAGGGTTAAGGGCCTTGCTCAAGGGTCCTATGGTGGCAGCTTGGAGGAACAAGGATTGAACCCCCAACTGAGTATTAATACATATCAAAAAACATGAATGAGATAATTAATACTATGCCTACACCTAATCCTAACCTTAATAGTACTCTCAATATCCAACCGAAAACCTTTTCATTTTTGTTAAAAATAAAGCTACATTTTTTGTGAGATATAGCTAACAGTGTTCCCACCAAGATACATAAACAGACACACACATAAACAGACTCACACACACACGCGCGCGCGCACACACACACACACACACACACACACACACACACACACACCTGCTCCTCCCTCTGGGCTCTAGTGATCAGTGTTTCCGGCTTAAGAGAACACCAGCGGATTAACCACATGTGTGAACTGAGCTTCAACCAAAGCCTGCTGTGTGCTTTCTCTCACCCTGACTCTCACTCTCATGCACATTTTATTTCTGGTGCTCCCTAGGGCTTCTTGAAAAGCTCTGGCACTATGGGTTTAGTTACTTGCACGCACACACACACACACACACACACACACACACACACAAACACACACTCACGCAAGCTAAAACACACATGAAAGAAGAGGGTCAGACACAACCGCCGCTTTCAAAGAGACAACAAAAGCATCACCCACACAGCTAGGTTTCACAAACCTACGCCGTAGATAACTCCCAGTTTACAAACCGACTGTTTAGAAATCTTTACAAGATTCAGTTCATATTGAGGCGCTTTTGCATCTGTAGCACGTCGGCTGTCACTACTATTGGGGTTATTTGTATCTATACTACAGTATGATTCATCAGTCTGGTTTGTGGTGTACTCAGCTTCCAAATCCTAGATCTGACTGTGACCTTTATCCTAATTTATTATTTAGTCATCAAATAATAATTTACGTCCAGGCTCGAGTAATCAGATAAACAGAAATGTTAAATCGAGTCCATGGGCTTTAATGTAGGCCGTCTAAACACACGCAGAGAACAAAACATCCTGTCCATCGAACAACAAAACAGAGAAAGAACGAGAAACAGAGATCGAGCAAAAGAAGTAGTGGGAGGATGGAAAAACTGAAAGTGCCTGCGGCAGAAACGAACACAAACTCTTAAGGAGACAGTTTGAAGATGTCAATCTCGACATTGAGTGCCACAAAAGTCAGATAATAAAAGGCCATGGTGTGGTTCTGTCTCTCACTTGTCCAACCCTGTTTCCACCACCGATCTGCCCACTCACTCTCTTTTCAGCCCCAGCGGGGGAGTCCCGGCATACGATGTGAGAAAGGGGGTGGCCTTATAAACTTTAATCAGGGATCACCCTTACTTTCTTGTTATATTTAACAGTGTCTTCACCTCCTTAACTGAAACTCTTTGAGGACGAGATAAAAATCTGAAACATAACCTCATATCGCAGCAACATCACCACACATGTGTATGACTCAATTCAGAGATGCTGCTGCAGGACCTCCTCTTATTATATTTGCAGCCTTAACAGTGTTATTCGGTCGGTACGATGACTTAGTTACGCGGATGATTTACTGTGAACTCGATATTGGGCTTGCATGATATTTGGACTTTTGCTGGTACTTTTACACATTTATATGGTTTCCAACTCTTTGGAATGACCAGACTTGTGATTAGTAAAGGGACTGAATATTAATGATTGGATAGCAAACTATGAATACAAATAGCTGCTTTATCCTGTTCACCTTGGATCTAGAGTCTATCCCAGGACCACTGTGCATGAAGCAGGAGTACACCCTAAAGGGATTTCAGGGGCACTAAACACATTTTAGACTCACCAATCCAGCTACCTACCTGAAAGTTTTTATGAGGTGGAATGCTACAATATTTGCAGCACCTTTGTGCTGCCGGTGTTAGAATATGAAGCTATCAGGAGTCAGTGATCTCTAAGTGGGAGGATGGTGATATTCATTTCTTTATCAGTCACAGTAGCACTAGGCAGTTGTGAGAGTCTTTTAGGTTACATATGCAGAAGAGGGTAGATAGCACTTCTGTCCGAGTTTGTAGATGAGGAGGAAGCATGGGAGCCTTCACTGTTCTCTGGATGGCAGCTGTTGTGTGATAGGAGAGAGGTAGCTAGTGCATGGGAATTAATAAATTATTCAATTGGGTTGGGGAAATAGAGTATATGAAATTGGTTTGTAAATGAAGTTGTAATTGTTACTGTTTTTGTCTCCAGAATACCGCTGGTCACTGACAAAACTCAATTTGCAAGATACTAAATTATGAAATTATTAAGCCATATATATATATATATATATATATGTGTGTGTGTGTGTGTGTGTGTGTGTGTGTGTGTGTGTGTAACAAATATGCAAACATATTTGCCACTTCCTGTTTTTTTTTTTTCTGGCATATTTTTCCACTTAAACTGGTTCACCCCTCCAATGTGGCTGAATTACAACAATTCTGAATATAAGAGTGTGCCAAAATTCCTCCATAGTGAGAAATGTGAAAAACCCGTTGCAAGTTAGTGCAAACGTTTGATTGCAGTCGTTGCCTCTAAGGGTGGCACAATATGTTATAATAATTAGGTTTAGGGGCAATTAGTTTTTCACAAAGAGCCAGGTAGGTATGGGCAGCTTTTTTTCCGCACTAAATGGGATCATCATTTAAAAACTGCATTTTGTATTT
>JAOVVA010000027.1:11722637-11741882 GCA_028565275.1 Leiocassis micropogon | reverse complement strand
TCACAAGTACTAATCACCGGCCTGATCATCTGTCATCAGCTGCACCCGTTTCTCACTGGTTCATGCCTTAAGTTAGACGTTTTTTATGCTTAAATGATTCACAGGTCATGGTGTGGCTTAACAAATAAAAAAACTTTCCTCTGAAACTGCTCAGGTACAGGGCCTGGACTGAAATGAGAGACAAAACTTGCCAAACATGAGAGCCAAAAAGTCTATAAAAATACAATAAAGTTTGGCCCTTTGGAAGCAAAATATGAAGAAATGAGGAATGGTTTAAGACTTTTGCATAGTACTGTACATGCACCAACAGTGCAAATCCTGCCTTGTCGTTAAAAAAGGTTATTGTATTTATGGTGATGTGTAAATGATCTGGCATGCTTGCAAAAGATGTAGGAAAAGCTCTGTGGCTGGTTAACTGCCGTGTCAGTCAAATTACCTCTTCCTCTCAAAGTAGGCCAAATTTACTCGCTAAACATAGCCCATCCTTTAACAAATACTAGCTTGGCAACGTTTCCTACTGCTAATATTTATACTTATTCTTTTACACACTACACACCGAAGATCTAAATATTGTTAATATAATTGTATATTAATAATTGTAATAATAATCGTTTAATAACTGCTATTAAAACAAAATACACACACTGGGTCAGTAAGATTATATTTAAAGGTGTCGAACGTTACGTAAGTTAAGGACAAATTATCACTATGTACACGGATTCAGGAAATAAAGGCGCTGACATGATTATTTCTCTAATAGCATTACCATAAACACAGGACACAATCCGGACAATTAGTAAGATAATGTGGTGCTCCTCAACAGCCAAATCTGATTAGAGCTCAATACTAATGTAGTTAGTAAACGCAACACCACCAGCAGCTTCCTAATGTCAGACTGTTGCATGACTTACCATCCACCTCCCTCACCACCCCCCTGCCATAAACACACACACCTCATACTCATCTGTTGCTAATGTGGCTGATGAAGGTACAAATGGAAAGACCTGCAAATATCCTGTGTGTGTGTGTGTGTGTGTGTGGCCTGGGTTACAAAAGGAACAAAATGTCACACTTGCTCCTAGCTGCTGTCTCACTGAGTTAGTGTGAAGCTCCTGCTTCATCACTTTAGCACTGGTGTGTCAATAACAAGCCTCGAGCCTGCCTACTTCACACACTTCTCACTCCACGCTGGATGTTTCATCAATCCAAATGAATTGCAGATCACAAACTGTTTCTATTCACCCTAACAATTTGAAAAAAAAGAATCCCTAGATACATGCATGTTCCTAAAAGTCTGAATGAAGCGTGTATGCGAGCAGTGGCGTTTTCGTGTCACCGTTGCCATAGTAACAAGGAACACAAGGAATTAAGTCACTTTAAGTTGCTGAAGTTAGCACTTTAAGTTGTTCATATCAGCTGCGTATTTAAAACGTTGTTTACTTTGAAATATTCGTATAACTGTATAGAACAACCTGTGTGTGTTTCCCCAGGATTGCAGCCAGGTGCTGCTAATCATCAGCCCTAGATTAACTGATCTATAAAAGCAGAAGTTTTAGCAGTTTGCTGGTCTGAAGCATTCAAGTGTGTGTTAAAACAATGATTAGAAAACTATTTCCAGTTGGGGGGATGGGAAATTTGGTTTTGTGTTTTCTTTTGCTGTATTTTTTTTTTTTTTTGGTTCTTTCTGTATAGTTTGAAAAAAAAATTGTATTAAAAAAAAAGAAAACTATTTACAAACTATTTGGAGTTCAGACTTCTACAGTTAGAAAGATTATTCACAATTGGAAAGCATTTAAGACGATCTTCCTAGGGGTCGAAGTCCCACCACATTCACCCCAAAGTCAGACCTTGCAATGCTCAGAGAAATACAAAAATACCCAAGAACTACATCTCAGACTCTACAGGCCTCACTGAACATGGGAACTGGTAAAATCCATGGCAGCACAATTGGAGGAAGACTGAACAAGTACAGTTTGTTTGGTAGGGTTGCCAGGAGAAAGCCTCTTCTGTCTAAACAGAACACAGAAGCATGACTGAGGTTCAAAAAACTGCAAAAGCCTTATGGAAAAATGTCCTATGGACAGATGAGACAAAAGTGGAGTTGTTTGGCTTTAATGATCAGCATCATGTTTGGCGAAAACCAAACAACATTTAAGCAGAAATACCTAATAGCCACTGTTAAGCACGGTGGTGGACTGGAAAAATAAAGAAGAATGGACCAAAATTCCTCCACAATGATGTGAGAAACGGATAAAGCCTTATAGGGAACAATGACTACAATTTGTTGCTGCCAAATAATAACTGGGGGTTTGGTTGGTGTGGGGGTAGTTAGTATTTTTTTTTTTTTTTACAATTTTTTCTTGGCTTAATTTTTGTTAAATAACTTATATATACCAAAAAATTGCTGAATTCTTAAAAATTTCAGCAAATGTTATAATTGTGGAATGAACTGGATTTAAAATTTCTTATTCTTTTTTTATTACATTATTAAAGGTTTAGCTGGGTATAAATGTTATTTTAATTGCCCTTTATCAGTTTACTCTATTTGTATTATCTAAATAATCTTTTTTTTCTAATTAAGCTATCAGGTAGTTTATTAAAGGTTTATTAGCCTGGGTGTAAACATAAGATCTGTGTGTGTGTGTGTTGCTTTTATTTATTCTCGTGCCGTGGGTGTTCAGCAGCTGCTTTGTCCCTCGTTCTACTTTCGCTCCCTCTTTCTCCCGCTCTCTAGGGGCTGATCGATGGCTCTCTTTCACCGCAGACACTTTTAGAGGGTCGATAGTTTGAGTAGACGAGTGGATGGAGAGCGAGAGATAGAGAGCGAGATAGAGAGAGAGAAAGAGAGAGAAGGGGAACGGTGGAGAGCAGGTCTCCACTGAGTAGTGCTCGATTCCTTCCACTACAGAGCTAAGTGCTGCCCCGTGGAGGCCAACACATACCCACACACACACACACACACACACACACACACACACACATACGCACACACATTCTGCTAAAGAAACACATGGAAAGGCAGGTCTGTTTCTTGAGTTCCTTAACTTTCAGCAATTTATTAAATAGATTATCAGCTATTATTTCTCCTCTAATTAATATTAATAACACTGTAATTTTGTGTGTTTAATCCTTAGCCTCTTACTCTGGTGGACCTCAACGATCAAGCTGATTGAAAAACTGATTCAGCTACTTATCAAGATTGTTTTATGTGGCAATACATGTGTTGCCTCATTGACTCCAAAATCAAAATTTTTACAAACTAGATTTTTAATTCATCTGTCCTACAGGTGGTGTGCTCTAAACTGTTCACACACAGCATCCCGTCTAGGACGAGCAAATTATTTGTAAAGTTTGTTTAGAACTGTAAAAGAAATCTGAAAGACATTTAATAATGAATTTTTACACATTTATAAAAAATCGTGATACTAAAAGAATCGCGATACAAATCGAACAGGCACTTAGGTATCGTGATAATATCATATCAGGTGGTCCCTGGAGATTCTCGTCCCTAAAAACTACGACGTAAAATGTAAATAAATACAATAAAATCCGGCATATGATCTAGTAAATTAGCTAGTGCACCAATTATTATTTTGAAATCAATCACTTAAGATGGATAGCACTTTATAAGCTCTTATAACGTGTGCGTTTTTTTTTGTGCACATAAACTCATCATCAGTTTGTGATCATTTCTCTCACACATATAAAACGAATCTGTGTGCAAATTACATGCATCCAATTAGACAAAGAACAACACATCTTTTTGTGCTGGAGACACAAAGGGAGTGATTTTTAACCTTGTAGGAAAGCATTCCTCCTTTAAAATAAAGCCCTGGCTCACCCTATTGTGTAGCATCTGTGTCAGTCATGCATGTGCATAATACCTGAAACACCTGCTGGTTCTCACAACACACACACACACACACACACACACACACCTGTTTATGTGAACTTTGCCACCCAATAATCAATAATCCCCAGCTGTCATTATAGAAAATAGACCAATCCCTTTTCCACTCTCTATCTTGATCTCTCTCTCGCTCGTTCTCTTTTGCTGTGATTAAAAAGGGGATTAGTCCTCCCGTGTGGCTAAACCCAGTCTCGGCCATCACCTGTCCCACACCTGAGATAATCAGCGCTGGCCACACAAAGAGGTGTGAATGTGAGAGCGAGGGATGTCGAGAGGAAAAAGAAAAATGAGAGGACCCCCTTTTTTTTGGGTTATCCTCACTGTGTGTGTGTGTGTGTGTGTGTGAGAGTGTGTGTGTGTGTATGTTACCTGTGAGCAGCACCAGGGCCGACAGGCAAGAAAACGCCGGCAAGTCCAGGCTGAGACTCTGAAGATGAGAGCTGAAATCTCTGATGGAGTCGAGCCATTCTCCGAAACCTCGCAGACACTGAAGCCTGTGGAGCACCAGGCCTGTGCAGAAAACAAACTTCTCCTCCGTCAACAACGACCTGCAGCAAAGAAAGACAGAGAGAGGGAGAAAAGGAGAAGGGCTTAGTGCAATCGCGAAGTGTTATTTATTCAGGCTCGCAGGCATCGCTAGAAAAGAAACATAGAGACACAGAGAGAAGTGCAACCAAAAATGTTAGAGATGTAGAAAATAAACAGACAGTTAAAGGTCCTAAAAAAAACAAGTTTGTACTGAGAAACCTGGGCCAATAGAATCTCTTCCTTATATTACAATTTGCATACAGTCTCTATAACTGTCTAATATCTACTCATATGTTCGTAATCAAGAAAAAAAATCTCAAACATCCATAAATGCCTGCAGCTCCACATCTAATGGAAAGAGTCTCCAGTGTCAGTGCTTTGCAATGATATCCAAGTTCAGTGCTCTTATGCATTGCAGTTTTTGTCTCCCATGACAAGCTGTTCTATTGTCATATTGTAAAATATGGTTTTATGAAAAAACAAAACAAACAAACAAACAAAAAACAGCCCTTAGATGCACTAATGTGCAACTTAGTAATTATCACTACCTATAGTGGGGCACTATTTTGAGTGTTTAGGGTGGTAGTCTGTGGTTTGGGATGTAGGCAAACAAACTACAACAAGCTACAATTTTCATGCCAGTGTGAATCTATTTAAATACAAGTGCAAGTACAAAATGTGTGTGTGTGTGTGTGTGTGTGTGTGTGTTCTCATGAAAGTATTGTTTGCTTGGTTTGCATTTCTTTTGTCCTGAGACGATTCCCTGAGCTGCAAATCGATTGCAATAAACTTTTTCTGATGCTTTGGTGGCACTGACGAGGCACAGAGAGAGAGAGAGAGAGAGAGAGAGAGAGAGAGAGAGAGAGAGAGGGATTAGAGACTGATCACGAACTGTTGTTATTTATTCCACCTTCAAGGTGCTGTTTGATGGCTGAACTTCATTCGACGGCACTTTCATCTTTTAATTAATCACCACTTTTTTTCCTCTCAAAGAGAAAAAAGATAACGTTATTCCCGTTACGTCTGTCTGACTGATTACATACGAGCACTGACGCGCACCAGCGTGCCCGCCCTCTCTGTCTCATCTCCTCTGAGCAGCCCTGACCGGAGCGGGTTTAAGTCTTTAACGCAGTTACCATGGCCACAAATGAAAGCCAGCGTAGGGAAGACTACATCAAAGATCGGAACGGGACTTAATTACGTTCGAGATCTCGTAATTAAACCTTTTAAAACATTCCTGGGATTTCTTTCTCCTCCTCCAACCCCCTTCATCTCTCTCTCCCTCACTCTTTCGGATGTGGGATACGACCCATGGAGAGAGTTTGTTCATTTCATTTTATTTATTTTTTGCTCGCTGTGGTTTCGTCTAAAATGACGAACCAGATTTAACCCGAATGGCCCCTAGGATCACGCCTGTACTCCTTTCCTCTCCTGTCCTCCTCTCACTGCTCTACTTCGCTACCTCTTAACTAGCAACCCTGCAATTTAGGAAGGAAAAACCTCCTCTTGTTTTCCTGTGGAGTGCTGGCTTCTGCTTGTGAACTGTTCTTCATTAGCACACAATTATGGAATGCAAATGCATTTCGACACAGCGGGACAGAAAACCCAGGACAGGACAAGGGATGCAACTTGCAAAAAACAAAAACAAAAAAAAAACTCTTCAATAGAATATAGAATACTCTAGCATTTTTCAACCTCATTGATCTTTAGAGTATAGGGACAAATTTTATACAATTTTATCTTTGCATTAAACTCTGGCACTGTTCATAGCACAGCATCTTGTCATCTGTTGTACAATCTTCTGCTTCAGCTTACAATCAGAACGTTGCAAATAATTCTCTCCAACTACACGTGAAAAGTTTAGATCGGAACTGCAAAGTTTTGCCACCTTAACAATTAAATTAGAACTGATTCTGGTGTCAGTGTGGGTATACAGGAATTGTCACACAAAAGAAACACTATACCTAACTGAATCGTTTCCCCCATCTCTACTGTAGATGCTACAAAATACTTATTAGATATATAGTGTTACAATAAAATGTATGATTAATAGCTAATAATTAACATAGTAAAGATCTCTGTAAGGAGATGATTCTTTAATATCATTCATGGAAGGAGTCTCCAGTTTCAGTGCTTTTCACGGCTGCATGTATTTTTTTTTTTTTACTGCTGCAATTGTTTGTTCCGTTCATTTTAAAGATAGAGGACAAAAAAAGACTCTGGTGAAACTAATTTATTTATTTACAGTTAATGTAACATTTTTCCACTGACTTTCAACAACAATAAATGCAACTATATGTGGTTTAAAGAAAGCCATGTGGTGTTATTATTAATACTTTTATAATCTTCTGTACTGTAAGATGTTATAGAAACTAATCAAAGATAAGATAAAAAGCCCTAATGTGCATTTTATTTCTTAGATAATCCAATAATTGTTTTAGAAACGGGACGCATTTTTTTAATGGAGGTGAAGGAATCTGTGGCGCTCTTCCAGTATAGTCATGTGACTGAAGTTTTCGGAAAAAGAACACACGAGGGAAATTGCTAGTAATCAAACGTGCTTCTTTCCCTTTTTCCCTACTCCAGATTCGCTTTTTATGTTCTAAAAGATGATGTTCACTTGAGAATGCAGTGAAAGTGCCACAGTTTTTACCTGCCTTCTGCACTGCATGCACCAAACAAAACCTTAGCATACACCAGGGCTAACTGGTTTAAATGGTCTAATTGTCATATTGGCTGTTTGTAAGTGGCTTAAAGCAGATTATCTTTTACTTGTTTTAGAACCAAGATCATGTGCTATCGTCACCATACGAATGACTACATAACACAAATCTATTGTGTCTAGTCATCACTTGTGCTCACTTTTTTTTACTTTTATCGATAGAGCACCAAGATTGTTGTGTGAAATAGTTGTGTATTTTACACCTCGATTTGTGGAATTCAACAACAGGCCACTTTGGTTACAAAGTACACCAGAACTACTCTTGATGTACTTTGATGTAAACGTTTTATTAGGAATTCATATAAATTACTGTCTGGTAACTGTCCATGCAAGATGGATAAAGCATAGGTTAAGTAATGTTGGAGCATGGGTGTGGCCTAATCCAAGAGATATATATCTTTTAATAATTTTCTTTTTTAATTACGATTAGAAGTGGTAGAAATGCCAGCAAGGTCCACATGATATGTGAATACGTTCTCTGACAGTTCCTCAGCCTCAGTTACGTCACACATCACAGGCACAGGGTTATCACTTTTGTTCACACCTCGCTGTAAATCAAGTTTCCATTTCCCAACATACAAACAAACTTCAAGCCTAATGGAAACCACTTTGACCCTGAGCAGGGAGCTCCTAAAGATGAGGGAGTGAACACAATGCACACTATATATACTATATATATGCTTGATGGGTTTTGTAAATGCACTTGACAATACCGTTCTTGCAAGAAATATTCCAGCCCTTTGTTTTTCAAAATAACAACTTACTGTTGTTGTTGCTGTTACTTAATCACCTAATTCCGTATGTGTTATTTCATGGTTTGGAAATCTTCAGTATTGTTTAGAATTAAGAAAATCCATCCTAAACTTATGTCAAAACTTTTGACTGGTACTATATGCTGGTATATGCATCATATAACCAGGTGCATTGATGAACATTGTCTCTGTCCTGCATGCCACATGAAAGTGCATTTTTAGTCATATGGAAAACCTTTCATTTTCTTAAAAATACGTGAGTATGTAAATAAATAAATAAATAAATAAATAAATAAATAATATTGCCCTTGCTTTTAAAAATACCTGTATTTGTTTCTGTTTCAACCCCATTATTTTTTCCATCCGAATAATGCGTTCATATTCGTGTTACGTCCTCGCTCGACGTATATATATATATATATCTATTACTGCAGTGACGAACACAGACGTCGCATACTGTAGCTCTATAGAAAGGGAGCAGCAGGTTCCTGAAACCGCATTCTTTACTTTTACGTCATATGCAACGATTACAAGGGTGTGTGAGGCACTGTGAATGAGGGTGACTGAATGTGCGGTAAAAACACTATATGTGTGTGTTAGAGTCGTTGACATGAGTGTAAAGATGCACGTTTGGTCTCATGTACAGTTCGTCCATGCTGGTTGTGCGAGTGCATGTGTGACGTAGGCCCGGGTGAGTCAGAAGCCCCCTACTGAGGCTGTGACGGCACCACCCACTGGCCTCCCTCCCTGCACCTGCTTCCTCACACACACACACACACACACACAAAGAGTAAGAGACCTAGAGAAAGAATCAGCATGAAAGAGAGAGAGAACGAGAGATGAGGTTTGGATGCATTTCTATCTAAATGCGGAGCAAAAAAAAAAATCCACTTCCTGATAACGAAATCAGAACGCCAATGAGTCATGGCCAGCAAAAAGATGAAAAAAAATATCACACTTCATTATTATTTTTTTTTTTATCAAGTTTAGTGTTAAAATCCTGCATCCGTAAACAAAAAAGTTACAAGAAGGACTGGAACTCGTGACAGCAACATGACGTATATGTGAGTGTGTCGTGGGAGGGTTGCCACGTATATTTGTGAGAGTTAAAGAGGGTTGCTATCCCATAAACTTCAACAAAGCACATGCCGAGGGTGGTCAGCTCAGTGACCGTAGCAACCTCCAAACCAGTGAAAGACCAAGAGCACGGAGGTTTCAGTGAAGAGACCATGGAGATTTGGGAAAATTCCAAGCACAATCCGATATTATAGCTCTCAGTATATGAGGGGCGTTCAAGTCAAACCAGGACTTTTGATTGTTCAGAATAACAGAACACAATTAAAAGAGTGATAAACTCTCTTTATATCGCTATATAATCGTCTGCTGCATATCCCAGCGCTTCACTAGTGCTGGTAAAAAGTTTTCTCAGTGTCTATGTCTGCCTGCTTACCGTTTGAAACGCTGGCCTCCCAGGAACTCCTTTAATGGCCCAAACATGTGGAAACCACAGGATTGTGTGGGGGATGTGTCAATAACTCAGAGTTTCTGAAAAGGCATTTGTGAATGATTGTGTTTACAGTTCCCACAGACAGATGCGTCTCTTCCGATCAGGCATTCCACTCGCTGACAGGAACGACCTCGACCGAGGATCGTCATTCATGAACGTACGGCCTTCTTTACAGCGTTTGCACCATTCAAATGTTTTACAGCGGCTAAGAGTCTCGTCACCGTGCTCTGCTTGAAGTTTTATTTTGAATGTCACTCGGTTTTACACCTTTATCCGTGAGAAATTTCCGGTTTGACTAGAACATCCCAGTTTGACTTGAACAGCCCTCGTATTATAAGATACAAAGAACTAATATGAAAATACTGCAGCAGGATAAATGATTTGTTTTTAGAATAATAAGAGTCCATGAGATGCCACACCAAATTCTGCTCACCAAATGAATCCTGATTTGAACCACAGAACCATGAACCATTCCCCTACCTGTTGGCCAAGCGGAGTACGAAGAGCTCAAGGAAGGCTGAGTCTATGAGCAGACTCTGGTCATCGTGGTGGAGCTCAGTGAAGCCGGGGAGGCGCTCGGCCCAGAGACGCGTCACCTCCATGGAGCCGGTGAGGATCCGATAGAAGAGCTGAATCTGCTGAGCTTCCGCTAAGGTCCCCGTCTCTACTGCGCTGAACTAGAACCGGAGACGAAGACGATGTGTTAAGGACAGTTAGACTAATTCGACATTTTGGGTCTCATTTCCACCGTTTTTCATATTTCAATATTCTCTAATACTTCCCAAGATTTGAAAGTGCAGAAGTATCATTATTTGTCACGCCACGGAAACTAAACTGAATTATAGGTGTGGGCGAGACAGACAAAGGTTGAGTGGGCCGAGACTGAGGTAAACAGAGCGAAATAGAGAAGGAATTGTGAAAGTAGATAAGTCAGAGAAACGCAGAAGGCGTCAGAAATTGTCAGATACATAAAAGAAAGAGACAGAGACAGGAAGAGGTACAAAGAAACAGCAGACAGGTTCAGAGAAACAAAGACGGCGAGGGTCCATACAGCGTTACACAGGCACACGTAGGTACCTGGCTGTAGTCGAGCTCTCGGGGGATGGACTGGGAGTAGGCGCGGACGAGAGCGTTGAGCAGGCTGAGAGGGGGCGAAGGGGGAGACGGCTCGGGCTGCAGAGGACTCTTCGGCTTCGATGGCAGACGACCTCTCCGACCTTTCAGGTTATCTGTGCGCACCACTGTGAAAATGCACACAAACACATACAGATCGCATACAATCGTTACCCACCAAGAAAACTTTATTTGAGCTGTAAATCAATGTAGGACTAATCACATTTATAGTAACACTGCTATGATATACAGTAAAATTATGTTGTTTATACAGTATAGGAATATATAATGAAAGAAATTCTCATTTGGATAAATTTTTTTTTTAAAAAGCTGTAGCTTGCTAATGTGAAACAAACTCCAAACTATTTAAGAGTCTGGGAAAACCAGAGCTTTTAACTTTGAGTAGATAGTTTATTGATATCTGCAATTATGTGTCGAGAACTACACAAGTTATGTCCTTTTAACACATTACAGGTAAAAGAATATATTTGTATTTACTTTATTATTTTTAAATTTCGTTTTGAGCCTTAACACTGTCCTTTTCACATGTATTTTGCATTGCATGAATGTGATGTGAACAACCATTAAAAACAACTTGTATATTGTAAGTATTGTGCTTATCAAAATATCAAAACACTCAATTTCTCCAATCAGCAGAGTCATGAACATATGTGTGCGTTCTTTAAACCAATACTCTCACTAATGCAGGAAGCGGACATACGTTCCCATAAGTCCCATTATAAACACAATCTACACACATCCTATACATGCCTGCGCCGTAGACCGTGTCATTACAGCAGCGGATCAAGCCTGATTGCAGAGGCGAAGTGTGTGATGGGAATCCCGTAACTGATAAACATTCTTATTATCTTTTAATTCATCCATGTGCTGGCCGGACGAGCTGAGCACTAACGCTTTATTAGAGTCCGTATCCCTGACGCCCGCAGTGTAAGGGTGTGTGTATGTGGTGTTTTAAATGATTTACGTGCAGATGATCCTCCTGTCCATTCCTGTCTCTAACCACGGGTCCACGAGGGGTCATATGCACCGGGCTCATGGCCATAATTGCTGTGATAAATAGTCAACAAGTTGAGCGGAAAACTGTTAACAGGATTTACGTGTGCAGGGAGGAACTGTGGAGCTGCAGCGCATTTAGTTTGTATAAACAGCAAAGCAAGCTGATCTTTGGTGTTATAAATTTGATAGAAATGTAAAGCTGGGGTAGCTCAGTGGTTTAGGCATTGGATTGCAGACCAGACCATGGTCTTGAACAAAACCCTTAACCCCTTAAGTGCTCAGATGTTTAATGTGATAGAATGTCCGTCACTCCGGATATGAGTGTCTGCAGAATATGTAGTGAAGAAATTTTTTTATTCTTCCTAACAGTCAGACAGCTATCCATTAATCAAATAACGCTCTTAAACCATTATTTCTATCATTCCATGATTATTCTGGATTTTATTGTTTTGTTTTTTTCCCCAAAAAAACACACTATGTTTTGCAAATGCATGTATCTCACTTTGATTTAAATGCATTTCAATAAAGTGACTTAAGATAAACCTATTTATTCTCACTTAACCCCTTAAGCTCTTTAAAATGTATTTGGTTTATATGTCTTTATGCATTTGATTCAGTAACTAATTTGTATAAATCTGTTATTCGCTAATTACAAATGAGACAAATAGAAAAGCTATGTATGGATGCCTTTCTGCTGATCCATACATTACTCGTAGGGTGATAAATTAAAGAACACAATCAGTTTCATCAAATTTCCGTGACATCAGTACTGAGAACTGAATCATATTCTCTCTCAAAAAATGCATGCCCCCTCCTACTACCTTAATTTCAGTTTAACCTTGCATGTGTTTATACCTTGGACCAAATGTTCAAATGTCAGAAAAGGGAATATCTGACTGTCGGTTGGTCTTAAAACCAAAAAAAAACCCTACAGCTTTTATGTTAATTAGTAAAATAAGAAACAGTTTCATTAATGAACGTGGCATGGTATTAAAGAGCTGCATTAATAATGACGTCACTACATGATCCTCACAAGAATAGTAAAGCAAATGTGTTTGTATTCAACTCAATGCAATCGCAGATCTCATTGCGTTTGTTAAAACTTTTATTGGATTGCATGTAAACATAGCCTAGCTACTGCGCGTGCGTCTCTCTGTGTGCGCGCGCGCATTTGAGAGCTTACCTTCCTTCACCATGCCCACACTCAGACATTTCTGGAAGCGGCAGTACTGACAGCGGTTTCGTCTCCTTTTGTCCACTGGGCAGTTTTTACTGGCCAAACAAACATACTTTGCATTCTTCTGCACTGTTCTCTGTGAGCACACACACACACACACACACAAAGAGAGAGAGAGAGAGAGAGAACAATCAGCAGCAATAAACATTATTTCATTTCACCCCCACACACCCTTCCTCCTCCCTCAGTCAAGTTAGGTTTCCGGGTCAGATTTTAATTACAGGGTAGTAATAATAATAATAATAATAATAATAATAACGCTCGCGATCCTGTGGGATAATTTAATCAGATTAATTTCTCGCCATGCCGAGCTCGCGGGAGAGACGGCGTGACTAGCACATTGAGGTGCGAGCAGGCCGCGCTCGCGCGCAGAAACACTCCTTTGGGAGCTCGCGGGTCAGCTCGTGGCTGCGCTAGTGTGTGTGTGTGTGTGTGTAACTGAGAGGGAGTAAGCGAGAGTGAGGCCCCCGCTGGGCTGGTTTTCTCCTCCGCCGAGATTATTACCGACCTTATTAAAATGATATTAGAGCTGTCTGCGCGCGCGGAGAGAGGGAGGGAGACGCGTGCGCACAAAAAAAAAAAAGAGACTAGGTGAGACGTGCACGCGTAAGGAAAACAAATTGAGCGAGAAAGAGCTGTAATAAAGTTGTAATTAAATGCGTTGAATTCAAATTTAAATGAATTAAGTTGTGCACGCGCAAAAAAGGGGAAAGAGAGACAAACGCGTGCGCACAAAATGAAAGCAAGCCGGAAAAAGAAATGGAGACAGAGAGGGATGGAGAGAGACAGATGTAAAAGAGTGATGGAGAGAACGAGATTAAGAGAGATAGGTGGAGAGAGAGAGACGCGCGCGACAACCTAAACACATTAATGTAAAAAGGATGCGCGCGCTGAAATATAGGTGCGTGCGACAGGCGAGTTCCGCCGCCGTCAGGAGCGCGCGCAAAACAAACATAAAAACAGAAATTTCACAAGCGACATCTGTGGCTCATTTAATCGCGTCGTAATACCGGCAAAACACACACACACACACACACAGGGTTGGTTTCATTACAGATTTAGACAGGCTACCAGAGTAAGCTTTACAGACCGAATGGGGGGGAAAAAAAGAAAAGAAAACAGCGCTAATTTAACGAAACCGCAAGCTGTCTGTCAGGGAGTCAAGGTTTTCATTAGCTCTCTCTTTAATCAGACTTTCCTTTTTAGCCTATTTAAGGACTTTCCTCTTCTTTGTGCCTGCGCATGCGCGTCTTTCTTCACGCATCCTGTCCTGTCCTGTGCTGCCATTATTTCTTAAAAAAAAAAAAAGTGTGCGGGCAGGCGCTTTAAAAAAAGTGTCTTCCATGTTTGTCCTTTGCACCTTTCACCTGGAAATGTAGTGGATGTAGTGCACTGTTCCTGAGATGCATAAACACTTTAAAGTGTACTCATCCACCCCACTGACAACCAAAGGTCCTGTTGATACTGTTTTCTCCAGAGAGTGTAGTATCATTTCAGTTAGCGCAGATGTAGGCTTAATGCACACGAGCTTTTCTCTTGAGCATTTTAGACATTTTAAACTGCACAGTGGTGGCTCGAGACTGGATGTCGAGGAAGCAGGTTGGGACCAGATGGTTCCAGAGGGGATCCGTTTAGTCCACACATTTGCTTTGTTTAATGAGATCAAAATAAAGAAATAAAAAGATGAAAACACATGACTAATCACTAGTCAGGTACAGGAACAGACTAGTAGCATATACACGCTTATTATTATATGCACAATTAAATTAGTGAATGAAATTATTTATAAGAGTGTTGCAAGTTATGAGCGTTCATTTTTATTAATGCACTGAATGCTGTGATTTTCAGGTGTTTGTAGGTTACCCCTTGTGCACTTGTGGTCCACCACGCACCACCGGATAAAAGCATCTGATTTCACAGTGCATCAGATTTTTTTTATGATATTGTGCAATTTACATGACCTGGCAACCCCACTACAGACTTTTTTTTGGCCCAGTTGCCCAAGGCTGCAGTAGACACCCCCTTTACATCAAACCGAGTCTGATTTTCATGCCACTCCTTCAGAACACTACTCGACTTCTTCATAGAAATTCCACTAAAAACTCACATTGTAGTTGCAATTATGAACTGTGAAACCAGAAGCTTCTGCTTCAACAGGTGAAAAGCCTCCCCTCTCTCACTATCTATCTATGTATCTGTCTCTTTCTGCCTCTCTCTGTCTTTCTACACACACAGAGCTCAAACAATTATTGCACCATAGAATCTTTTGGATTCTTAAATTAATAGGACACAACACAGAACAGCAGTGAAACAGGACTGGCTATTGGGGTCGGAAGCCTTGCCTGGAGCACAAACCCACACTCTAACACACACACACACACACACATCTATAATAGATAGTGCTCATGGGAATACACACTGGTTTGCAGAATTACTGTACATTCGAGTTCTTTTATTTTTTAGGGTACCTCCAAAGAGCAGAGTGTGCAGATAAGTTCAAGCAAGTCAGATTATGGCATTTCTAGGACCTGCTGTAAACTTTATCCCATGAGCTCTGAATGGTTGCACACACTGAAATCGGATAACGCGACATTAGCTTAATCCTACATTATGTTGGAAGAACTAAAGAACTAAAGAACTTCAGTGGACAGCTGAAAACAGTTCACCACATATCTAAATGTATAAAATATATAGTCTATTAAATCATGGTCTGTATTTTAACAGGACAAAAAAAAAACACTCAATAAATCCCTAAATCTGTATTTTGTCCACTGTGCTCCAGTGCCCAGAAGGGTCCTGGGGGCGGGTACGCCCAAGCGGATACAGATTCATGACATGTAACATGTGCTAATGGCCTCGTCGCACATCCAAACTCCTTAGGGATCCTACATCGTTCACTCCTCCCTTCCTCCTTCCCTAATCAGACATTATTTCTCTCCCTTTACTCTCTCACTCTACTCTGAGCAAGCAATTAGAAATGTGTGTTTGTTCAAGAGCAAGAGGTGGAACTGGGTCATCATTAATTGGTTAAGCGTGTGTGTGTGTGTGTGTGTGTATATGTGCAGCCGACCAGCGCTACAACATGTGTCTACGCTGTTTCCGCTCATCTTTTCATGTCTCGTGCATCCAGCATGTCTCGTGTATCCACATGTGTCTCTAATCTTGCCCTCTCCCCTTCATTACAACACAAAATAACGCTCACACTCTCCTGCACGCTTGTAATTGAGCTGTGTAGAGTGGCAGGCCAGCCTCGCACAAACCCCGAGTCGAGTTCTTCCACTGCCGTGGCTTACGGAGGTGTATCATTGTCTTTTTTTTCTGAATGAACTGGTCTCTGCAGCATCTGCATTATTTACATGTATTCTGAATATGGCTCTCACGCATGGCACAGAATGACTCACTCGGTGTATCACAAAAACTTGTGAAAAAGTTGACTGAGTGAAACAGAGAGCTGAGTTTTTCCTAATATTCAGTGCCATTACTTAATACAAAATTGTTGTGTATTCATATGGAAATAAGAGCATTTAGTACAATGAGCTGTGCATATTAATGGTCAGAAAATGCCCAGAAACCAACAATGCATCGATAATTAACGGCGGAATAATTTGATGGCAAATGTGCACAGCCAATCCATTAGGCACAATGCTCTGCATTTATGGAAAATAAGCAGGAACGTTCAATATGGGTGTATATGTGTACATTTTAACAGGTGAAAAGATATTTTTTAATTTTTTTAATTTATTTTTTTATTAAATAGGAAATAATGGACAGCATTAAAATTCCCTCACTAATGTTTGCATTATGTGCTAAAGCACTGGGGAATATAATTGAATAGATGCTTTGTGTGTGTATGCTAATTGTCTGAGTTGCCTCTGTGTGTGTGTGTATGAGAGAGAGAGAGAGAGAGAGAGAGAGAGAGAAAGGGAGAGAGAGAGAGAGAGGGAGAGAGAAAGATGGCCATGAAGGCCCGAGGCTCAGAAACCCCTGCTTTTATTAATTACTAAATACAAATAAATTGTGAAACTAATTGAACGAGGATAGATTAGCTCAGCACAGGACCACAGGCTGTATTCAATTATCTCCAGCCCACCATTCTCTCAAGTCATCCTTCAACTCCTCTCTCTCGCTCTCTCTCTCTTTCTTTCTCTCTCTTTTCTGTCTTTATGTTTTATTCTCCTTTAGACTTTCTGTTAATCATTATTTCCTGCCTTCATAGTCTCTACCTACATGAGAAATATAGATGAACTTTCATCTGTTTTGTGCCTTTGCCTACGACTGATGTGTCTTCTCTCTGCATGTGTGTGTGTGTGTGTGTGATATAGGACACAGCTCCAGGCTGCTGTATTTTAAGTGCGCGCCGCTGTCACACCTCTCGCTGGTCGCCGGGGGAGACGACCCTCACAGGCGCCGTGGCAACCGCCGGTCAGACGATTTGTGAGAGCACTCAGCCACACACACACACACACACACACATATACAAACACAGCACACACACTTTTCACATTTCAATCCGAAACCCTGGACGCTTCTTTTTTTTGGAACTCAGCTCGGCTTGTGTAATTCCTGAAAAGGCTCGTCTTTTTAAGTATTGTTTTAATGCGTAACGTTTCTGTTGTTACTCCAAGAACATCCATATTCAGTCACACACAGACACACATAAAACACACACCCTGCTCTCATCGACACATCCTTCTCTAAATACAATAGGCTACAACCTTGGTTAAAGGAGCCCGCTGAGTGTGTAACAATAGTGTGTTAACCCTGAGCCTCACACTCGAGGAGAGAGGGGCGTCGGGTGTATGCGCCACTTTTCAGCCGAGAGCTCTATTCACCCCATGAGCAACATGAATTGGGCGTTAATGAATACACAATTAACACCGGCCACCGCCGGAGTGCAAACACACCGCCACACACATGCAGGGCATTCGAAAATGTACAACATGACAACCGACAGCAAGCAGACGCAATACAATAACATCACAATATGGAACTAATTTATTAGTATTAACTGATTAACTGAGCATTAAGTGATGTTTCTGGATACTGATATGTATTTGTACATTTTATCTACCAATTAATTTCATTATGCATATATATATGATTATTCATTATGCTTTTTAAAACAGTAAAGCCTGTATCTTTACACCCAAGTCATTATATCCCTATGAGCTCGTTTGTTGTGATCTCTTACAATCATTTTTTTTTGTATGAGTGTCATATTGGAAATAATACTGCAAAATCTCAAATATATGTCTTTATAGTTTTCTAATAGGTTCACATGTTACCAATACGCACAAGGAAATGCACGAGCTATAGTGCAAAACAAGACAGATGACTTTATCTAGGATTCTAACTGGAAAGTATAATAAGGTTCCTCTTATAACTCTAAAATGTTCCTGTGGTACAACTTTTAAGGTTCCCGATTTAAACTTTCTGATCCAACTGTCCTGAGCCATCTCAGCCACACTATTCCCCCCTTTCTGGGTGTGTTGTATCCCAATCCAGCCCCTATAAGGCTTGTGCATGGCTTGTCTGTTTATGTGCGATTTGTGATTTTCACTCCTTACCTTAAAGAAACCCTTGCAGCCTTCGCAGGTTCGAACCCCATAGTGCTGGCAGGCGGCGTTGTCGCCACACACGGCGCACGTGCCCTCTCCAGAGGTGGCACGTCCAGGTGGCGACGGCAAGCTCTCTGCCAGGAGTGACTGTGGGCATGGCCCCATGCCAAGTGAACGGAAGCCCAGGCCTCCTGGTTTGCCCACACTCAATGGGTACACGTGTGAGTGTGCATGTGAGTGCGGTTCGAGGCCGGGCGGCGGGTGCGAGGAAGAAGACGATGGAGAGCGCTCGGGCCTGATCTGCAAGCCCATGGGCGCCTCGTAGCTGCTGGAAGTGGGCACGGATTGTGCTGTCTGGTCATAGAAATGGGCGAAACGTGAGCATGCTTGGGGCACCAGAGGTAGACCGTGAGGCTCCTCCCACAGGAAAGAAGTGCCAGCCGGGCCAGGGTGGAGTGGTGTGGGTGGAGTCGAAGGTGGAGACTGTTTGAAATACATGGAGCCGGAGGCCATGGCTTCCTCGACTGATGCAAAACTGTCGTCTTCCTTCTTAATGGTGGACCGCTGTGTTGCAGACATCTGATACAAGCATGAGGGTTTAGGCTCGAAGCCACCCTCGACGAACACGTTAAAACTGGGCAGCGACGTAGTGGCTGCTGCTGCTGAGATCTCACCTCCACCCAGGTCACATTTAGCGTAGTCCGGTGCCATTAGCTCGCTACCGTGGTATTCGCCGGGATAGACGAAGGACTGGGCGGAGTAGCTGGGCCCTGGAGGGGAGGGGCCATACTGGGCCTGAACACAGGGCATGTCTGTAGCGAGAGAAGGACAAAGCCAAAGCCAAAGGCAGGGGTTTTAATGTTATGACATAATTGTACTTTAAATGTGAGATAAAAGTAAG